>WOVY01014559.1:0-255000 GCA_013436015.1 Rhipicephalus annulatus | reverse complement strand
GGAGACAGAATAGATGTCATGAAGTGCAATGTGGCACCATATACGCGCCTGCTTCCTCCAACATTACTCTGCTACCTGCACAACATTGAAAGCATGACTTTCATGCGTGACGAAAATGCGATTCGAAGCTTTTCGCTGTTGTTATACAATACGCTGCGCAGCACTACTGTTTTAACCAACGAAAATGGTCCATAAAACTGTTCATTGGCCATACGAATTTCTTTCCGGATTAGAACATTGTCACTGTTGCGCCTCTTGTCAAACTTCCTCTTCATGCTCTCTCTAGAGGAGTCGCCTTGGCTCTCGCCTTTCTTGGCTTCTTTGAAGACGAGCTTTTCAAGCAGGTCAAGCTCGTGGTCAGCGGGGAAGGTGGGGACCAGGCGTTGCAAAGAAGAGAAAGTAAACAAATTTACAAGATGTTTAAGCACTTGAAGCGAAAATGACACTAAGAAATTCGGTGCTGCGTGGTCTTTTACCTAGGGAATAGTTCATAATATATTTGGTTGCTATCGATGGGCCAAGCCATCTAAGTCTGTTCGGTCATAAGACGGGCTCACCCTTAGCCTTATTGCACCAGCGTGAAGAAAACTTATTGGAAAGAATCGGACGTTTATTTTTGTTTCTGTTTTATAATTTTATTTGTTGTTAATTAAATAATTAATTAATATTTAATTAATTATTATTTATTAATTTACATAGTACCTACATCTAAAATATGCATTAGGTAGGGGGGGACAAAAAGCAATCCGTACGAATGAATTTGTAGCAAAATACATAAACGCACATACAAAAACACTGCCAAGTTTATCAGACCATAATAATGGATCACAAGTATATTTTCAAACATTTGGTGCTTCTTATCATCGGAGTTTTAACAATTGCTCTGTTTTACGCACCGGGCTTTCCTGAAGCGCACCGGAACAGGCAGCTGCTTGGGCGCATGAGGCAAAGTCCATCGCAGCCATTCACATTGCTGCCCCTGCTGCTAACTCTTGTCCTCGAAGTTGCGTGCTTCAGCACAGGAGCACCTGCCAGCGCCTGCAAGGAGATGGAACCGCGCCACAACTTCATGCCGCAGAACCAGCACCACGACTACCAAGTGAGTGACGGCATTTTAGAGCGCAGATTCAAGCTCCGATTCGCGCACTTTGTGACGTCGCGGCCGCAGTATAGAGTAGCGAAGAGAGCTAAATGAGTAAATACTGATGTTAAAAAGACGAAGAGGAAGGTGGACTAGCAACACAGATTTCTGTTGGTGGTGCTCTGTCTTCGGCAGTCAGGAGGCGGCGTAATTTATTCTCACCTGTTTCTCTTGACATCATTGGTGAGCGCGCATCATTTAAGGAACCTGGGCTGTCGTGTGTTGTCGTCGCTTGGTGTAACGTGGGCAAGACCTTGTAGCGTTCAACAAGGGGAGTGAAGGGAAATGGGGCTGAGGAGCAGGAAGAGAATAAGATGTCCCCGCTACACATCGTATACGCGAAACAATCTACAACACAGCCATTTATAACAAAAGGCTGAGAAAAGAGTGTGAATGAGTGGAGGGTGATGTGAAGGTGGGGAGGATGGTAAGGCAGAGCGTCGGGAATAGCATTTTTATGTATGGCGTCACACACGCACACCAAGCATAGCAGGGGTGTCAAACCCGCCACCCGCGGGCTGTGTACTACCGGCTTCGTCACCCAATCGTCTTGTTTTTATGGTTCTAATAAGTACTTTCATCAGCTATACAGACACCAGTGGTCTCAGACATTTTTGTGGGGTTCTAAACTATTGAATCACTGAGTGTTAACCATGAAGCTGAGAAATGGGTACTTTACATTTCAGAATCGGAGTCGATTTCAGTCATTCGGCAAATATTTTTTGTTGTTTGTAGAATCATGACTCTAAAATAAGCCACACATGGACACGAAATAGGCTGACAACTATAGTGGTCACCCTCTCGAAAGAGAACAACGTAGTTGTTTGGGGTGCGCATGCTCTGGTGTTAGTCAATTTTGCCTAGAGTAAACGCCTTGTTTTCTATCCGCATCGTTGTGTTTTCTTGCACTTGTTGGCTAGTGTGGTAACAATGTGCCACATGGAGAACGCTGTTTTTGAAATGGCAACGTTAGCTGTCCGACTGTTCATGCCTGCCCCTACCACCCTTCACGCTCCCCCGAGGCTTGTGGCACTCTGTGTGGTTACTATCCATGGCCTGCTGGCCCTGTTGCAGTTGAGACCCTTAAAACAACTAAACCCATCAGGGAATACAATGACATTCGTTATGCATAAGCAGCATCCAAACAGTCAAGCCGTGCATAACACAACGTCTGCATACAAGCGCGCCAAGGTTCCGTAACTTCAAGGTGTAAGCGAAGCCACATTGCCCGCGTGTTTGAAAAACGTGGAGTGCAGATCACGCGTGTGCTAGCAAGCAAACTTAAAGCTCAATTTCTAAATGCGAGGAATTTTTTCTCTCGAAAAGCCTCCCTGGTGTGATCTACAAAATCGCGAATCGGTGTACGTTCGCGAAAGTGACAATTTCTGCAGACGTATAAAGCAGGACGATATTGAAGTCACAAATCGCCATACAGTGGCAGTTGCACTTGCAGAGCATGCCGAGAAGATGGACTACGAGATGAACCGGGACATCGCACGATTCATGACTACAGAGAATAGTCTGACAACCAGACTCAACCTGGAAACACTAATCATGCAGACGAGTAACACACCTGGCATAATACACCACATGTGCTCCCGAACCTTACGTCATGTTCTCAACGCTACCTAAAAACCCGCTACTGAGCCCTCATTCAATTTTGAACAAGTCATCCGTACGGATCCCAAAACGTCATTTTTGTTTCGTTCTTACATTGGTCACTGACCTCTTTTTCAACAATATCCCTGATATGTAGCATACAGATTTATTTATTTAAATAGTGCTAGTCTATAAAGGGTGAACCTATGAGTGGGGAGACGAAGTTAGAGTAACACTAACACACTATGAAAAAAAAGAGATAAATACATGCTACACATTGTCTACTGTTCAAAAGCTATAATATTGCCGCATTGTCATGAACTGGATGAAGGAATCAGACGTTATGTACAAGATGAATCTGTTTGTTTGGCCCCGCCGCGGTGGTCTAGTGGCTAAGGTACTCTGCTGCGGAACGGAAGGTCCTGAGATTGAATCCCGCCTTCGGCGGCAGCATTTTCGACGAAGTCGAAAATGCTGCAGGCTTGTGTGGTCAGATGTGGGTGCACGTTCTCCAGGAATTCGAAATTTCTGAAGTCCTCCACTACAGCGTCTCTCATAATCATATGGTGGTTTTGATACGTACGTTAAACCCCACATATCAATCAAAATTGTTCATTTGGCCGAAAGTGCGGCCGCTAGAGAGAAATCCAACTTAGAGTGATACGCACTTGCACTGATAGTGGCGAAAGGAATGTGTGCCCTCTGTCAACTGGTCCAATTTCCTAGCCTTATAAGCACTGAAATAAGCTCGAGTTTTCAAAACTATCTGCAACAAAACGATGTACAACAGTCCTGAAGCTTCTCGAATACTTCAGGTGCGGTTTGTGATGAACAACGCTTACAATATTCGTATATGCCAAAACCGAATTCCACAAACATGACATGAAAAACCCGCATGACAGTGTCCTTCTCTCAAAAAGCATCATCCCGATGCTTAAAACAAAACATGCGGGGTAAAATGCAGGCAATAAAAAACAACAATGAATGAAAACGTAAAATAAACGATCAGAATAAGTTCTAAAGTACAACAGTGAAGCAAAAAGTACAGTTAGCACGACAACTTAGGCACGAAAAATGGCTTGAGACGCACATAACGGATATTTTAGGTAGCACTCAGCGCCGTTGAGAGTTCATGATGCCGCCTTCTTGCATGAACCGAACTATTGCTAAAGAATTTTTTTTCTAAGGCCACGTCGGTCTCCACACAAAAATTTGGTCTCCAAGCTAATATTCTATGAAACGTCGTTGAAGGTTGTAAAGGTGGTGGTCTCTCGTCTAATTATTATTATACAGCAATAATTCCTGCTTCTTCTCTACTTTGGCATTGAAGTCGCCTGGCAGTACAGTATACTGTTCTTTTACCTTACTCATTCCCGATGCCACGTCTTCATAGCAGCTTTCAACTAATACGTCATCATAGCTGGATGTACACGCGTAGGTCTGTACCACCTTTATTTCGCGTCTCTTATCGAGTTTAACTACAATACCTACCACACTGTCATTATTGCTATAGTAATCCTCATGGTTACCAGCTACGGTTGAGTGAAGAAGGAGCCCCACCCAGCGTTTTCTTCTGTCAAACAAGCCACAATAGCAAAGGACGTGCCCATTCTGTAGCACTGTATAGGCCTCACCTGTCCTCCTAACCTTACTGAGCCATAGCTCTCGTTAAACACCTTCTAGTTTATTCACTAGCACAGCTAGACTGCCTCACTAAGTTAGGTTCTATTGTTAAGTGCTACCAAGTTCAGGCTCCAATGGCGGCCTGAACAGACTCAGAAATTCTTAGCACCCTGTGCTGCATCGTACATTTGACCACTAACATGGTGAGTTGCTTGCAGCCGTTGAGACTGGGGGCCTAAAGTTAAATAGTGTATCCATGTTGGAGGTATGCGCCAGATACTGCACCAGGGTGGTTAATCATTTTCTGGTGAGAGAATGCATTACTGGTGGTAGTCACCGGTGAGGCCACACCCCTGGCTTTTTAAGGCAATTCCATCATCACGCTTCTTTGCTTTATTCTGGTGGGGAATTTCGTGGCTCCAGGGTACGAACCAATCACCTCTTGCGTGCGAGGCTCATACCCTAACCATTACGCTACCACTGCATGTCCATGTCCACTGCATGTATTCGTACTTGGAATACCAGAGGGGACTTACAAGCGGAATTGTCAGAACTCAATAACTTACAGATCATGAATACTTTGTACCGAAAACAAGTCAATCATAAGTGGAAATGAAGGAGCTATAATAGCCTAAGTAAGAATGAAATAGACGGTGTCCTGACTGCACATCCAGACAACATGCAGTATGGGGAAGGGCTTATCAAGGTGCGATGCAGGGACCACAAAATGGTAAGATATTGAATTCGCCTAGACTTGAAGAAGGAACTACAAGAATTGTATGCAAGCAAGCCAATCGATGAACTAGCGCTGAGAGAGAACGTACAGGAATTCACACTCTCGCTTCAGAACAGATACTCAGCTCTTATAGAGGTAACCTACCTTGGCGTTGCCAGAATAAATGATATTCCGATCAGTATCATTGCGGAGTGTGCAGTGGAAGTTGAACGTACGGTATTTAGACAGGACACTAGCAAGCTGTCCTAGGAGACGAAGGATCTCATTAAAAAACATCAAAGCATGGAGAACTCAAACAAAACAAAGTAGAACGGGCAGAGCTTTCAAAGTTGAATAATACGCGTAAAGTATCTGGTGTAAGAAGGCATAACATTGAGTATTGAACATGCATTAAAGAATGGAGAAAGATTCAAAGCGGGGAAGAAGAAACTTGGATAGGCAAAAACCAGATGTATGCACCAATGAAATGTAAAGCAAAGTAACTACCAATATAGATAAAATAGTTGAAGGAGTGGAGGAGTTTTATGGAGATGTGCACAGTAGCGAGGATGACCATAATTTAAAAACTAACATGATCCACATTAAAACCCGCCTGTAATAAAAGAAGTCACTGCAGGAAAGCTTTGAGGGAATGTGAAGAGGCAAAGCTGCTGGGGAGAATCAGGTAGCGCCTGGTCTACTGCAGAGCGGCGAGCTTCTTGTGTTAAGTGTCCTAGCCACCCTGTTCAAGGAGTGTCGTCTGACGGGGAGGGTACGAGAATCTTGCAAGAAGGATAACATCATCCTCATCCATAAGAAAGGGGACAAGGACTTAACTAATTACAGGCCCACCAGCTTGCTCTCTGTTGTATCCAAGCTATTTACAAAGGTAATTGCTAACAGAATTACGCTAACATTAGAATTCAGTCAACTAAAGGGTCAAGCAGGATTTCTAACAGGCTACTCAGCAATATGCCACAAGCACACTACCAACCAGATGATAGAGAAATGCTGATAATACACCCAACCACTACACATGTATCTTGCATTGATTACGAGAAGGCATTCAACTCAGTAAGGGTATCAGCAGTCATGCGAACGCTGCAGAATCTTGGCATCGAAGAACCATATATAAACATCGTGAAAGAAATATATAGAGGGTCAACTACAACCATTTTTTACTTTTGCTTTGTTACGAGTGTACTTGCTTCACAATTTGTATTATTCGTTTGTATTTTTTCTCTGTTGCCTTGTATTATAAAACGTCCCATTCCTGCGATAGCCCTGAATAGGGCTGCAGTATGTATAAATAAATAATAAATAAATAAATAGTGCTACATGAGGAAAGTTATAGAATACCAATAAAGAAAAGTATAAGACAAAGGAATACGATCACCTCTATGCTATTTAGCACGTGCTTACAGGCGGTTTTCAGGGGCCTAGAATTAGAAGAGTTATGGATAAGAGGTAATAAAGAGTACCTTAGTAATCTCCGCTTTGCGCATGATAATATACTGCTGAGGGACGAATTGAAATTTATGATTACTGAATTAGGCAACGAGAGCAGAAAGGGAGGTCCTAAAATTAATCTGCACAATACGAAAGCAATGTACAACAATCTCGGAAGAAAACAGTACTTCGAGATAGGATGTTTCGAGATAAGATGCCTCGAGATAGGATCCTACGGGATGTTTATATATGGCGCACTCGAAGTTGTAAAAGAGCACGTCTACTTTGCTAGGTAGTAACCAAGAAGTCAAACCACGGGATTGAAATATCTAAAAGAATGAGGTGGAGCACATTGCGCAAGCATTCTCGAATCATGACTGGTAGATGACAACTATCTCGCAGGAGGAAAGCATATAACAGCTGCATCTTGCGGTATTTATCGACAGAGTAGAAACCTGCAGGCTTACAAAGAGGGCTCTGCTTCAATTGAGGACGACGCAGCAAGCAATGAAAAAGAAAATGATAGGTGTAACGTTCTGAGACATTTCATTGTGAAGTGAGGCAAAACAAATCCTTGACCTGTATCATAAACATATAGCAGCCAATGCCAATAAGAAAGAAAAATGAACAGGGCAGAGCAAAGTGGTTTTCAGGGGGAGGGATGTGCAGAAGAAGTGAACTCCAATCGAACCTAGAGGTAAGCCTGCCGTGACGCCCCGAACCGAAATTCCTGTGCTTACACTACCTAGACAAAACAACCTCATCGAAGTAGATGTCGACGGCACACCTGTCATAGTACTAGTCGACACGGGCGCTCACGTGTCGGCTATAAAGTCAAACCTCCGTACATGACTATGAAAGATTCTCACTCGAGCTTCTATTGCTGTACTCCGTGCAGCCGATGGTGCGACTCCAGTAGTCAGTCAGATGTGTACGGCTCGGGCCACTATTGCCGGATGCCGTACTTAAGTTTTGTTCATGTATTCCAGCAATGTCTGCATGAACTCTTATCAGGACTTGATCTTCTATTCTCCCATTCAGCTTTCATTGACTGTGCTATGGGTGTCATCTAACACGCCCAACCATTTGCCCTTGAGCCTAGTGGCCCTGAACTGAGCATGGTACGTTCCGCTGATTACGTTCGCGTCACCTCTCTAGCTGTTATCTATATTTATTTATACATGTACCTACATCGCCCTTACGGGCATTATTGTAGGGGGGAGAACAAGCAAAATAATACAGTACAGTCGATATACCGAAAAAGATGGTTGCGGATAAAAGGCTGTATCGTTTGAAAAAACATAGTCATAACAAAGTGAAACAACAAAGTGAAACAACACTGTCATAAATAAGGCATCAAATTGCAAATACAAAGCAAACGTTGAAAGAGAAGAGTGCTATTGGTAACACAGGGCAATAAAAACAAAAGAAAATAATTAGTACGGAACGCATCAGAAATGTACAGTAATGATTAGTTCAACAAAAAATTGTGCAAATTTTTAACAAAAGATAAGGGAGGCGCAGAGACAATTTCCTCTGGCAAGCCGTTCCACTCATGCGTGGTTCTTGGAAAAAAGGCGTATTTGAATGCGTTGATCCTGGAAGTGTATTCACGCAGTTTTAAAGAATGGTCAGTACGGGGTGACACATAGGTAGGTGGCCTTATATACTGATCCTTGTTGATGCCTGTTTTGTTCATGAATATGCTGTAAAATAGGGACAGTCGTAGGTATTTTCGCCGGTCAGCTAACAGAGGCCATTGCAATCCTGAACGAATGTCCGCTGATCTTATGGTAAAGTTATAATTGCTTGCCACAAAGCGTGCTGCGCGTGCCTGTACACGCTCCAGGGCTTCTATATTTGATTTTGTTGAGGGGTCCCAGGCACTGCAGGCATATTCTAATATGGGACGCACATTGGATATGTATAGTGTTTCTTTCAACTTAGTTGGTGCCTGTCTGAAATTGCGCCTCAAAAAATTTAGCACTCGGCTAGCCTTTAATGTTATGTAATTAATATGAGCGTTGCAAGATAGGTTGGTAGAAAAAATGACCACTAGATATTTATATTCTGTTTCAACCGGCAAGGTAGCCCTGGCCATGACGTAATTTGAAATCCGAGGCTGTTTTTTGTTCGTAAACCTCACCAATTTACACTTCGACAGATTTAGTGTCATTCTCCATGAATCACACCAAGAAACTATGGAGTTCAAGTCATTCTGCAATTGAACGGTGTCCGCTTCAGAGGTAATGTTACTGTAAATGCAGCAATCGTCAGCATACAATCAAACACGGCTAGAGAGATTGTCGGAGATATCATTTATAAAAATAAGAAAAAGTAGGGGCCCCAAAACTGACCCTTGCGGCACTCCTGACAATACACCGACGCTTGATGAGCACACACCGTCAAGAATCACGCACTGCTGTCTTTCTGAAAGGTACGCCTCAATCCACATGAGAAGGGCATTAGGTATGCCTAGACAATGAAGCTTTTGCAACAACAACACATGTGACACGGAATCGAATGCCTTCTGGAAATCCAGAAATATACAGTCAACCTGAAAGCCTGAGTTAATAGAAGCTGCAATGTCGTGCGTGAACTCGACCAGTTGTGTATCGCACGGGAAACCCGCCCTGAAACCGTGTTGAAATGGGGAAAAGAAGTTATTACTTTGAAGATGATTCATTAAGTTTGTGTAAATGATATGTTCGAGTGTCTTGCAGCACACGCTTGTCAGAGAAATGGGCCTGTAGTTACACTTTTTTGTTTTATCTCCGCTTTTATATACTGGGGTTACGTTGGCATTTTTCCAATCAGCCGGTAAAACGCATTGTTCAAGCGACGTTTTGTACATGAGAGTTAAAAAAGGGGTGATAGACACTGCGCAGTTTTTCAAGACGAAGTTGGATATACAGTCAGGACCAGGAGCAGAGTGAACATTTATTTTTTCCAACAAGAGCACGACACCGCGTTCGGAAATTTCTATGTCGTTCATTTGCGGCAGCGAGCCATCATTCTGGCATAGACTACATGTGTTAACTGGATACGAGAACACAGACTGAAAGTATGTATTGAAACCCTGAGCTTTGGCTTCCGTGTTAGATTCGTAATTTATCCCGTCCATGATGTCAGGGATAGTGGGTCTAGAATTACTTTTATTTTTCACGTATTTCCACACTTCCTCTGGGTTGGTTTTAAGTTTCTCGCCTAGATCACAAAGGTACATTTCTTGTGCTCTGCGCATAGCTTTTGTCACCATTTTGCCTATCTCTTTCATTTTTGAAAGCAACGCAGGATCAGGCACTTGGCAATACTTTCGATACAATCGATTCTTTCTATTTATCTTTGATCGGAGTTCCCTACTGAGCCATGGTTTATCATTGCGTCGCTTGGCCGAAATGATACACGAGGGAATGAAAGTTTGGGTCAAGGACATTATCTTTGTTTTGAAGAAATTCCACTGCGCATTCATGTCTAACGATGAACTATGCGATTGGAACTCAGAAAAAAATGCATCCAGTTCACGCGACAGTGATGGGTAGTCACCTTTTTCATATGAGAACACTTTGCGGGGTGTCTGAGCGCGGCGGTTTTTAGCACTACAAGACATTTTAGTGACAACAACTTCATGGTCGCTGATACCTGGGACTGTGACAACAGAGGATACAAGATCCGGTTCACTGCACAAAAATAAATCAAGAATGTTTGCACTGTCACCACCAATTCTTGTTGGCGTTTCGACAAATTGAAATAATGAGTGGGCATTAATCATCTCCCTAAAGGTAGTATACAGGAAAGACGTTGTGTTTAACACGGGTTTAAAGGACTTCCATTCTACGTCCGGGAAGTTAAAATCGCCTCCGAGAATTACGTGCGTTGTTTGCAAACTTAATAAAACGTTGCTCAACTGAAAGAGAGGATGGGCAGTTGTTATACCGGGCGGCCTCTAAAATGAGCCAATGGCAACGGAAGAACCGTTTTGTAGCAAAATTTTACACCAGACAGTTTCGCATGAGTCGGCTTCGATGCTTATAGAATTACTAGCTGTGCTATCTTGAATGAGAACAAATACACCACCACCATGGCAATTACAGTCTTTCCTATATACGGTATAGCCAGAGGGAAACATTTCGCTGTCGCTAATTGTGTTGTTGAGCCATGATTCTGTACCAATGACTACGTGCGGATTTGTTGATTCTATCAAGGAACTGAACTCTATAGTTTTATTTTTGAGGCTTCTGCAATTTACTACAATACATGCGAGATCGTGTTTGCCAGATGGTTTCTTTTTACGGTAAGCTTCATTCGTTAGTGGCTATCGAGTATCCCTGGTCACGGTGTCGGTTTCAGCATTATATACGAAGGTTTGGTTGCCTATTTTCATTTTATTAAAATGCAACTTGTATTCTGCTTTACGGTCTTTGGCGAACTGAATCAGTTTCCTCCTTTCGTGTCGAACTTTACTGGAATAGTCCTCACTCAACGCGAACTCAGTTCTTTTCAGCTTTGAGGTAACAGCAAGCACACGTTCTTTGTCTTTAAATGACAAAAACCTCAGAATTATGGGCCTTGCCTTAACCGCTGTGCAGCGTCCTAGCCTGTGAGCTCTTTCAATGACAGCAGTGCTGATTCCCACGTTCAGTTTTTCGGAGCAAAAGGCAATCACTCGAGCCTCTGACTGAGCCCACGTTTCATTTACAGTATCTGGAAGGCCATAAACTATCAAATTGTTTCTTCTAGATCTGCCATCTAGGTCCTCATACGAGTCCCGTAATTTGGCGCAGGTATCAGCAAGATCTTCATTTTGAGCGAGTAGTTGCGTTACGTGATCCCGTAAAGGGGACACGTTATCTTCCACGAGCTTGACCTTTTCTGCCAGTTGCGATAGCTTTTGTTCGAGTGCTTGTTGGTCGGCTCGAATGGAACGAATTTCCGAAAGAATTTCTGTCTGTTGCTGTTGCATTGACGGTAGTGTCATGATGACATCAAACATTTCTTTTTCTTGTTGGGATGTCAGAGGGCCCGGCTTTTGTTCTACATCCCCAGATAGAAGCAGCAACATTCGAGCAACACGCATGCATGACAAAAATTTTGCACCCAGCAGGAAAACAATTTGAACAATCGTAGTCGACAGCGAGTTGGGATCTGGCACCAATTTTTTAAACGGCTTTCCGTTAACAAGGCGATAAGAATAACCAACCTGAAGAAAGACGAGCCGTAAGTGACTGACAGCCATGCCGGTGCCAGATCCCAAAGTGGGTGGTTGCAGTAGTCGCTTAAGTAGCCCTGCGCCGTCCTGTAGCGTCCCGGGTTGCCAGATGAAGTAACGGTAGCCGGACGGTGCCGACAGCGCTAGCACATCCAGCGGTGAGGAGCAATCCAACAACAGTTGAAAAGCCGGGCAGATATCCGGGTTTGTGCCGTCATCGAAGATAGGACACGTTGTTGCTCCAGAACCAAGGAAAATTGCCAGCATCTGCGCAACCTGAAGAAAGACGAGCCGTAAGTGACTGACAGCCATGCCGGTGCCAGATCCCAAAGTGGGTGGTTGCAGTAGTCGCTTAAGTAGCCCTGCGCCGTCCTGTAGCGTCCCGGGTTGCCAGACGAAGTAACGGTAGCCGGACGGTGCCGACAGCGCTAGCACATCCAGCGGTGAGGAGCAATCCGACAACAGTTGAAAAGCCGGGCAGATATCCGGGTTTGTGCCGTCATCGAAGATAGGACACGTTGTTGCTCCAGAACCAAGGAAAATTGCCAGCATCTGCGCAACCTGAAGAAAGACGAGCCGTAAGTGACTGACAGCCATGCCGGTGCCAGATCCCAGCCATGCCGGTGCCAGATATTGTGGTCTCTCTTGATTCAACCGTGCCTGATGGTGATTACGCAGTGTCACCTAACCGTGCCATCCTATGCTCGCAAAACGTCACGCTCCTGCACACGGTCATCAGTATAAAGGACAATGTTACATGTCCTCGCGTCAATTTGGGACTATGCTCACAAGCTCTGCCCCAGGGTATCTTCCTTGCATTCCTTGACCCGGCCTGCGACTGCCATATTTCCACCATAACAGGAGATAAGCCATCACCCACGAGTCCTCATATGGGTCAAACAACTCTCGAAAGCCTGACAAAATAATCACATTAGACCTCCCGACTATATGCATGCTCTTCACGACCTTCTCGTTTCATACCAAGATATATTTTACTTTGATGACGGACCACTGGGCAAGACAAATATTGTGAAACAGCGGATCCACACCGGCGATGCTAACCCGATATACCGGTGGCCCTATCGTGTTTCTTTTACTGAGCGTCAAATAGTCATACAGAAAGAAGTCGACAAAATGTTTGCCAGAGAATTTTTTGAACCTTGTTCAAGCCCTCGGGCTTCTCTGTCGTGTTCATCAGAAAAAAAGGACAACAGCTGTCACTTTTGTGTCGATTACCCAAACCTCAAAAAGGCAACAAAAAGACGTGTATAGATCACGCCCTTTACTGTCTCATTGGTGCGAAGTAAATCTCCTCGATAGACCTTCGTTCGCGGTACTGGCAGATTGCAGCTGATAACAAGGACCACCAAATTGTTACGGGAAGAAAAGGTGTCACAGGGTATAAATACGAGGGATGTATAAAACGCATAACGCCAGACATAAAGACGAAGACATAAAAGCGAGCGTCGTCTTCTTTTTTGCTGTCTTCTTTTTCATCTCCGACAGCGCTTAGTGGAAATATCATTAATTTCGTGTTATGAATATTTACTTGTGCTCATCGTATAGGCATGTTATGCCATACCATTTTTGGTATGTATCTCATTGTCGAAATAGCTAGGAGAACTAAAATTTGTAGGTAGCTGGATAGACAGACATTTACGGTCAAAGTCGCTGAAGTTTGCTAAGAAATGATATGCTTTTAAAAAAGATTCAAAGGGGGGTAATGGCATGATACTTACTTTCGGATACTCACATGACCCTTTTTAGAAGATGGACATAGGAAAATAGAGCTGCCGTGTCTAGAGGAGTCACAGAACGTACGTGAAGCACGTTGCGGTGCGTTTGCTGTTCAGGGTCGTTCGGCAGGCCTGCCGCCTACGTGCTGGCTTGGCTAGCCCCAACGCTGGCGTGCGTTGTGCCTCCGCTGCTCACTACGTCCTTCGAAATGCGCTCCGCTGGTTGCACTGGTCCCGTGTCTTGTAGCTTTGAGTTAGAGCGGGCATGCGCTTCTTTGGGGGCGTTTACACAAAGCTCTGTGCTCGAAGTGAAACTTGGAGTAAGGAATATTCATGAACTGCGGAAAAGCCATCAATGGTTCATCCATGCGGAAAGAAAATTATTATTTTCGCACTCGGGAGTCGTTTCCCGCCACTGATGCGGTAGATATTATGACAACAGGAAATTACATAAGCATTAGTATTAGAATCACCTACATCTGCAGACCACCCCAGCACTAGAATCGTACTCGGGACTTAATGCACGTGCAGCAGATGTCATACTCATCGCACCACAGCACCAACGCGTGAAGGCGAAACTTTTTCGGAGGTATATATCTACCAAGTTGCTTTTTGCACACAGTCGGCGGAACTTTGAACTTTTTTTGTGCCATATGCATTTGTTTGAGCATGCATTTGATCAGTAAATAGTTTGTAGGGCTTCATGAAATCGAGACAACAACGGTGAGCGCTATCGGCTCTGACTTCGGTTCGTGGTGTGCCGTTCTGCAAAAACGATTAACCTTTGTTCGTGCGTCGTGTTAGTGCTTCCCCGTGAACCACAGGTGTTTCGCTAACTGAAATTCACGGATACCAGCGCGACGAGGTTGTGTTCGGTTGTCGAAACCTGCGTAAGTTTCTCGCACGTGCGTGTGCTGTAAGGAATTTCACTTATTTGGGTCGTGAGATACACGTGTGTCAGTGACAGCAGCCTATTCTCAGCTGTTTGAAGAATGCGCTGTCGCACGTAAACGTTGCATGGGTATTTTAGTGTGCCCAATTATGCGCGAACGGCCGCAAGCTTCACGCTGGGACAGCAGCGTTTTTTTAGGATTTCAACCATTACTTATTTCCATAGGTAGAATTTATGTGCATTATTTCGTGGGATAGAGTGTTTTTTACTCATTTTCAGTCTTTAACTGAACTCATTTTAGGGAGCGGCTCTTACCTTTATTCAGCATCACACCGCTGTTCAAGTAAATGCCCAAACGCGCGCCAAAGTCAAGTATGACGGGAACAAAGTAGCGACGGACAGGTAAGTCTCCCTTTAAATAAATAATGCTTCTGCACAACTCATTCGCGAACGTCCGCGTGCAGCTGGGGTCTAGAAGTGGTGCAGAATGAACCTCAAAATTTTTATTGTTACTGCATGCAGTTGCTCTTTAGAAAATGAGGATTTCGATAGGTGGTACAATATCTCCACAGCAGTACACTGGTTGCCTTGGTCATGGTTCACTGTTACAAATCCATGATGAAATACGAGAACGTTACTTTTATTCAAAAGAGTGAGCAAATGTCGGTGGCATACGCTCTCCTGCTACCTTCTGCACCTGACATCTGTATAGTTGATTTTCAAGTTCATCATCTAATTACGCAACCACTAAATAAACATCAACCAACATTTTTCCAAATTTGGTCTTTTACTGTCCCACTGCCTTCCGTTTTGTTTCTTTTTCTCCATGCTTTCCTAAAATCATCGTTCAATTTGTTTTGTAGAACACGAGCATCAACATATAGGCCAGTGTTTCAGTACTGTCACGCATGCACTATAGAGCAGCCGCACCGTGATCATGAAACTTCTCAGATTTGGTGGTTCTTGCCTCTGTTTTTAAAGACGATAGTCTTTCTTGGGGACCTTCGACGGAAAAATTTTGATCTGTCTGTCTGTCTGTCTGTCTGTCTGTCTGTCTGTCTGTCTGTCTGTCTGTCTGTCTGACTGTCTGACTGTCTGACTGTCTGACTGTCTGACTGTCTGACTGTCTGACTGTCTGACTGTCTGACTGTCTGACTGTCTGTCTGACTGTCTGTCTGTCTGTCTGTCTGTCTGTCTGTCTGTCTGTCTGTCTGTCTGTCTGTCTGTCTGACTGTCTGACTGTCTGTCTGTCTGTCTGTCTGTCTGTCTGTCTGTCTGTCTGTCTGGCTGTCTGAGTGTACATTTGTCTGTTTGCCTGCTCTTAACGATACTTCAAACGGCCGACACCATCCGCAGCGCCCACCAATATTACTCAAGGTTTAGTGTTCATACTTGTGCGATTGTCATATAAAAAGCAATCATCGCGCACATCTGAGGTACCATAATAACATGTCGATGTTTTGAATGTGTGCCTTTATACCAGAGAAGGCCCACACAAGTAATTCTAAGGACCGTAGCGTTAAACACTCTGCGCTGGCCGTGCAACGCGATGCTAAAAAAGGCAAGTGTTACCAACGCTTTGCTATACCGTCACCGTGGTGGCACCTGCCCGTCACTTTACGTTCTACACCTTATCGCCTCTTAGATTGGCACGCATCTTTCTTCGCAGGCGCGCATGCCTTCCTTCGTTTTTGAAAATAAATGCCAGATGGCACTCGTGTCTAACGTGCCTCGATGCGCTCGTTTGCCTTTGCTGCATGCTCGAGGCACGCCAAAGCAGTGCCTCCAGAATACCCTTCACAGATTTTCTTGCGCAGAACATCGAATAAAGTTTTGTTCACTCTTTCCAGACACAAGACTATCGTCTTTTGACGACACTTGCAGTGTAACATGCAGATCCGGGGCTAATTTTTCTGTTCCTTTTTTCCGTCTCCTGCACAAGCGTGCGCATGAGAACATGAGTAGGCGTGCGACACAATTTTTAGGGACGAAGCTTTTTATAGCGGCGCCCATTCGTCGTTCGTAGCCGTTGTAGTGTGTAACAAGTATAAAATTTTGACCTCCAAGGTGGTACCGGGGGAAATTTCTTCTGTGCGTTGTTGAACAATAAAAAATAGTGCTCAATGTACATGTCAATGGCTGATAATGGAGAATGAGAGACAGCAGCATTCAGCTTTTAGTTAACGTGCACGCTGTGATCCCCGTTAGCATGTTAGCATTGGCATGTGCATTGAGCTCTATCTGACAGGAAAAGGTTGCTACGTTATACTTGCTAGGTGTAACCTCCTTAGTTTAAGAAAGATTTAGCGAGCGTTGAGCCGCAGTACCATGAATACAATGAACTAGTATATACCATGAACTAGAGGTGGTTAAAGGTGGGAAGTAGACCCGAAGCGCAATCCGTAAGAGAGTGTGCGTGTGCCACCTCTCGTTTAGTCCTCGAAATGTCCGCTGGATGGCAGTGCTTCTCTACGGGGAATATAAGATGAAGAGATGCGAGATGGTGGTACTAGGAGTGTTGAATAGATGGACGAACGGACACACAGACAGATGCATGGATGGACGCATGAACAAACGTAAGAGCGGATGCATGGACGAATGCAGGGATGGACGCACGAACAGACGCATGCATGGACGGGTGGATGGACGCATGGACGGTCCCACAGACGGACGCATGGAAGCAAGAACGAATGGACGGACGAATTCTTCGCCCCACTCTCCATCATTCACTCCGTGGATATGCTGCCAATTTTTCTTATGAAATATTGCTTAGGAAATATTTCGTCCATGGTTTTTTGATAGAAATGAAAGTATAAAAATTTATCACAAAGTGCTCAACAGAAGTATTGTTAACGAAACATTTTGTCCGTGGTTTTTAATAGAAATGAGACAATAAAACTTTTATTGCAATGTGATCAACAACAATGTTGTTTACGGAATATTTCGTCCTTGGTTTCTTATATAAATGAGACAATAAAACTTTCATTGCAAAGTGCTCAAGAGAGATAAATTGTTCACAAAATGCTTCCTCAATGGTATTTCAATAAAAATGAGTCAATGACATTGACAATGGAATGAGTCAATCACAAGTATTGAAGCAAAGTCAAGGAGTATTGCGGAACCATTAATGATCAATAGAGTCAGTCATTCGATCCCAGTCCGACATAGGAAAATAACAGTGATCTTAATAAGGGCATTGCTGCCGACCACATAAGCGCGTAGTGGCGCTCGCCAGACCTATTGCGGGCAGAAATGAAGGCGGGTGGCAGCAAGCGTACGATTGTATAAAGGTAACGTTAGAAGATATCGTGGCGTCTCATCAGAACAGACAGAACTAATTTGTGTCATTCCAGGGGCGAAGCTTTTTAAAGCGGCACCCGTTCGTTCCTCTTTGTTGTACGTAACATGTCTTACGCTTAGACCTGCAAGGCGGTGCTGGTGGGAGATTTCTCCTGTGTGTAGCTGAACAATAAAAAATTCGCAGCGTGCCCGTTAACTCAAAGCCGAATTCTCCTGTCTCTCATTCCCCTTTAGCAGCCATTGACATGTACATTGAGCAGTATCTGACAAGAAAAGGTTGCTACGTTATACTCGCTGGGCATAACCTCCTTGGTTTTAGAAAGGTTTAGCGAGTGTTGGGTTGCAGTGCCACGAATACAGTGAACTGGTATATACCATGAACTCGAGGTGGTTAAAGGTGGGAAGTAGACACGAAGCGCAAGCCGTAAGAAAGTTTGCGTGTGCCACCTCTCGTTTAGTCTTTGGAATGTCTGCTGGTTGGCGGTGGTTCTGTATGCGGAATATATGATGAAAAGATACAAGATGGTGGTAGTTGGAGTGTTGACTAGATGAACAAAGGGGCACAGAGACAGATGCATAGACGGACGCACGGATGGCTGCACGAACGGATGGATGCATGAATGAACGCCGGGGGGGGGGATGCGTAGACCAAAGCAGGGACGGACGCATGGATGAAAAGATACAAGATGGTGGTAGCGGACGCACGAATAGACGCACGCAAAGATGGGCGGGTGGACGCATGAACGGTCACACAGACGGATGCATGAACGGACCAAAGCAAGAACAAATGGACGGACGGATGCTTCGCCCCACTTTCCACCATTCACCCCGTGGATGTGCTGCCATTTTTTTTCTTTTCTATGATTTTTCATTGAACCCCGAACAGACGCGACCACAACAGAAAAAAATTACAGCATATCCACGTAGTGAATGATGATGAGTCGAGTGAAGCGTCTGTCTGTCTGTCTGTCTGTCTGTCTGTCTGTCTGTCTGTCTGTCTGTCTGTCTGTCTGTCTGTCTGTCTGTCTGTCTGTCTGTCTGTCTGTCTGTCTGTCTGTCTGTCTGACGGGAGCCATCTGGCTTCTCCGGAGTAGTTCCTGCGAGTGAAATGTGGCCTGGTGACCCTGCGAATATCATGTATTGATTAAATATTCAACGTCGCGCCGAAATAACAACTGCACACAGAAAGAAACAAATACACACACCACGGGAGCTCATTGCTCATTCCTTGAGGAAACAGGCTAATATAAACCCTCTCATCGTCGACACATGTGCAACATGATCAACCCTTTTCTTACCAATTCACGCTATCGGACATAGGCTCTCAAGATACGTGTTTCTGACTCATACAGGTTTAGTGACGTTTCGCTAACAGACTTAATACCCGTTTATTTATGTGATATGTCTCCAACATTTCCCGTGCTAACTTGTTTGTACTTCTTCCCAAGATGCTAAACTGCGTTAAGTCTGGTGTGCATCTACGAGCCTTAACATGAGCGCTCAGATGCGCACCGTCCTTATTCCTTACCGTAAGAGCGCATTATCTCGCTCGATCATTGACGCAGCGCCCCGTGTGGCCAACATAGGTATTCCTGTCCGACAGAGGAATTTCATAAACCGCTCCAGTGGCTAACTTTGTGAACGGCCACGCATGCTTCTTTTTGCAGCCTTTCGGCTGTTGAGCATGACTTTCAATAATGTGAAATCACAACTTCGCCAGCTTGTTTGGGGCGGGGAACACCAGCGGTACACCATGCCAACTCACCGTTTTTTTTTAGGTTGTGTGAAACCTTATAAACAGAAGGTACCACCTCCGGCTGTTCTTTATTTTTTCTTGCTTTAGCCGGTCCTTTGATTACCTCTTGCAGAAGGCATTCACGAACCGTATACAAAATCGAGCGAGGTAACCCAGCGACCTTCACACGGCCTAATTGTGCAATAAAACTAGACCTCATAAGATGCGGACATGATTTCAGACGTACGGAACCCAGGGAATGCGTTGCAATGCCCCTCTTCACAGTTTTCGAGTGGGCCGAACCAAAGGTTAAAAGTTCCTTCTTCGCACGGGGGGAAAACACCAGAAAACATAGTCTTCACAAAGGGTCAATTTTAAATCTATAAACTGCAGGATTCCATGGTCAGGCAGCCCATGCGTATAGGACAGGCCTTTACGGCTCTGTCAAAAAGTTTTTAGATGCGGAAGCATCTTATACTCACGCCTTGTAGTGCGTCGTCCGCGCCGTCCGCACCTCTTCTCGAACATTCGACAGCTGACGCGCGCGCATGCGCCGTCGCGCCGTCGCCCACCATCTGTGCCGCGCGCGCTTCTCCTTCGTGAACATTCGATAGCTGACAGCACATGCGCCGTCGCGCCGTCGCCATCTGTGCCGCGCGCGCGCTTCTCCTTCGAGAAGATTCTACAATTCTCCTGATTCTCCAGTGGACGCGCATGCGCCGTCGCGCTTCGAGAACATTCAACAGCTGACAGTGCATGCGCCGTCGCGCTGTATATATACTCAAGGTCGGCGCTCGCTCGCTCAGTTGCCGCTCGTCGGTTGGTTTGTACGGCGTGTCGACGTCCAAGGTCGCGGTGAAATGAATTCCAACGAATCCACAAACACAATGATCGACGTCCCTTCGACCAGCGCCGCCCTTTCGCATACGTGTGTACGTGTTCACTCATTTAACACCCCCTCCTACAACCACGTTAACCAATTTAGCCATCGACCCAAGTAAGTCGCAATTTAACACCCCATTTCACAACCACGTTAACCAATTTAGCCATCGACCCAAGTAAGGCGCACTTTAACACCCCGTTAACCAATTATATGCTCCGCATCCTCCTCAGTGTTCCCCCGAGGGAAGCTGCGGGCAATTTTTTTATCATTTCTTGGTTCGTCAAATCATCCAGTTTTTTTAGTAAAATTAGAAATTCGCCTACAATCTAAAAACTTTAAACACCATGTCATTGCTGAAAACCTGCTTTAGTGTTTTGTCAACCTGCGAAAGAGAAATATTGCACAAGAAAGAAACAACCAAAAAAGGCCCGGCTGGAGAACGGAAGAGTAAAGAACGGCCGGAAGTGGTACCTTATATCCATACGGTTTCACACTACCTAAAAAAAGGTGGCGAGTCGGCATGGTGTACCACTGGTGTTCCCCGCCCCAAACAAGCTGGCGAAGTTGTGCCCTCGTATCAATGGAAGTCGTGCTCAACAGTCGAAAGTTTGCAAAAGTGAGCATGCATGGCCGTTCGCGAAGTGCGCCACTGGAGTGGTTCATAAAATTCCCCTATCGGACGGGAATCGCTATGTTGGCCACACGGGGTGCTTCGTCAATGATCAAGTGAGGGAAAACGCCCTCACGGTAAAAAATAGAGACGGTGCGCATCTGAGCTTTCATGTTAAGGCTTGTGGATGCACACCAGACTTCACGCAGATTAGGATCCTGGGAAGTACAATTAAGTTAGCACAGAAAATGTTGAAGGCATATCACATAAAGAAAAGGGGTATTAAGTGTGTTAGCGAAACTTCACTAAACCTGTATGAGTCAGAAACACGTTACCTAGAGAGCATGTGTCTCACAGCGTGATTAAGTAAAAAAAGGGCTGATTATGTTGCGCATGTGACGACGAAGAAGGGGTTTATATTAGTCTGTTTTTTCAAGAAATACACAGATGTAAGTGAGCACAGGTGGTGTCTATATTTGTTCCTTTCTGTGTGTGGTTATTCTTTCGGCGCGACGTTGAGTATTTAATCAAGACATTCACCAACTAGCCCAACAGCGATTTCTACTGCGAATATCAGTTGGAGGGAAGGCGCTTTTTCTTGTATATTTTTTATCTTCTCAATCTAACACTGCCAATCTTGCTTCATGAGTCTGTCTGTACTTTACTCTACGCAACGCTCGAGTAAAAGAGGGGTGAAAAGTGTTGAAGGGCCTGTTTAAGGATTGGTTTTATTCGTGAAACCTGCAGTCATTGTCCACTCAGGTCATGCTCCCGGCTGCCGGTTGATGAGCTTCATTGTTGGAATATGCTGGAGGCTTATTCTAAAAGGAAATTTTGAAGCAGTTTCCGAAAATTAAGTCGTTTCATTCATGCCAGCCAGTGGCTATGGTGAAACGAGGTCCCCGCCTTTTTTTACGTGAATATAAGTATTCGTTGCGAAATTGAAGCAAAACAGTTATGTAAAGTGCATGTATACTGAAACAGTGTATTGAGAGAAAAAACGTTCACATGATCTTAAGTATTCTGTGTCTGTTTGTGTTTTGGTTATACCCCGAATCTCGGATCGCTTCTCCAGCATCTTCACACTGCCGCATTCTGGGAAACGAAGGTGTTGCTATGGTCTGGTGCCTTACCACTTGTGATGGTAAAATCAACAGTGGTGTTCGCCCTGTCAAAGAGGCCGTCGATCCCACATTTTCTTTTGTTGGACAAGATGACTTAAGAAAAGAAGTGAGTGTCACCCGCGCTATGAAGCCAATATTATTTTTGTAATGTAAAAGAAGCTTACGTCATCTTGTGCTACAAGTTTGTCACTGATCACATGTTACGAGCGCTGTTATTAGGCAGTTGTGCTTCTCACAATAACGGCAAGAAGCATGTTTCTTACTGTGCCTGTTGGCATTTGTTCTTTTCTTTTGAGCCTTCTGTTTGTCAGTGTAAATCACATATTTTGTACGTTTTTGAAACTCCGCATGATTCCGTTATCTTATCTTGATGTCACGCTCTTCTTTTCAGGTTCCATTTTTCGTGGCTGCTCTCGCTGAACAGTAGCAACAATATAGCAGTATCCACAAGTTTGATTTTACCAGCACTCACGACGTTTTTATTTATTCATAATTATGAGCAATAAACGTAGACACGTAGAGTCTATATTCGCATTTTATTTCGCATGACTTGAACTTGTGCACATCTCACACGTTTTTGTTGGCCTTACTGATACAAGTGTGTAAATGAGAATTGGTTCGTCTGCCATACTTGTATTCACAGACCATCTTTTTCTTCTTTTTGTGCTAGAAAAATGTGTTGTTAATAGTGTGTTGTTCAGACTACTTTTATTATAGTAATGCTAAAATGAAAGTAATATTTCGTGTCAGTTGTTGGGGACATTGTGAATTAATAAATAAAGTTGCTTAAAATGCATAGTTAACTATTTCCAGCAGTAGTCGAGCAAAAGTAGAACAAGGGTCAACTAATTAGTTTAACTTGGCCGTCGAGTCATTTGACCCATGCAGGAGTGTCACCGGCAAAAGTTGCCTGTCTTCCTCGGAAGTGGTGGTTTGATCCTTCGCAAAAGAGCCTTTTCACTCTTCCTAAGAGAGACAGGCGACTTTTACCCACCAGGAAAGTCACCCTGTTTCCAAAGAAAGTCGTATACGTGGCTAGTCAGAACACTCCAAAAAAGAGTCTACATACACTTTTTTAGAGTGTGCTTACTGTTAAATCTACACGGTTTCACAATTCTAACAATAAAAAACGAAGAGAAATTGCCGTTCAACCTCATTATGCTATGTGACCAGGATTGAGATCACGCTTTGATTTACTAAGGGCTCGTAGGGCCGGTTTATTGCAGGCATCAGGAACGACCCGCAAGAATGTAGTTTCCAAATTTGTGATATTGCCGAAAGCCGATAGCTTTGTACTTGAGTCGTCAATAGAAGAGCCTTTGATATCACTTACTGAATTTTTATTAGCGTATGTCCAGTGGAAGTGAAACTGTTTTGGTAGCTGTCGCGTGCTTTTTATGTCTAATGTTAAGGACAGGCCAATAAGCAATAAAAAAGTTATTGTTACCGCAGCGGGTAGTGCACGCGGGTTCTATCGTCGTAGCACTGAGACAGACGCCGGAGGAAGGCGGGGCTGGGTGAATCTGAAAGAAAATTGCGTTTATTAACAGATCAGTCACGGTCACTCACGGGTTGGGAGCGCTTGTGCCAAGTCCAGCATTTCTGGAGGGAACGCACAGATGGCTCCTGTATTCGTATAGACGGGACGGAAAGAAACGCCAACAACATAGTATGCTTTGTGCATATCTTTATATGACCATTTTAGCCAGAAAATGAAGCTTCATTGGACCTTAATTCCGCGAGTGACGTATATAGTTTGTTTCCTTACCATCCAGGCTATAGAGTAGCTTTTTTTACCGTCCAGGCTCAAAAGATTATTCTCAGTTCACGGTCACTACAAACGAATGCCTTTGGGGGCTCTTTTTTATTTGTTGTTTAGTTGCACGCCAAAAACACACCTCATCTTGCAGGTTACCGTGGAGCGTTCCAGCCGACACCTAATAGTGCGCCTGGCAAGCCTTAACACAAGTTGGCCCTTCAAGGGCTTCATGATGCGCGGCTTCCGTGTCAGGGGAAACAAGAGCATCTTTTTCGAGGGCGTGTTTGAATCCAGTTCGTTCTACCATTACGTTGCGTGCGGAGAGTCCTTCAATCGGGTGGGTGTCCCTGCCTTTCCACTGCTTTTTGTATTCGGTGAATTGTCCAGTTAAATGGCATTTACTTCTGTTGATTTACACAAGGTGAAGAATGTGTCCCGAAAAATTCTAATGCAGCCAGCGAGCGCTATGTAGCGCGCTAAAACGCGGAAACACGTGAGCCTAAACGCATGGGCAAACCTCGCGCGGGAGAAAAACTTCACAACAACGTGGGCAAACGGCGCAAAAAAAGGCACATGGTAGTTGCTGCTCTCTAACAACATGATCATTTATTTTGTAAAAAAGGCGGGGAAAACGAAGCTTTTCGCATTTCTCTCGACCACTGCATGAATATGCAATCTTTCAATCCATAGTCAATGAATCTCTTCGTTGGTTAGTATGATCAATGTTGCGCTTACATAAAATGGCCCCATAGAATGAATGAACGCTTTGCAGATTTTCCTGGTGTGGAAATCACGACATATGCGTGAAATGCGCATCCGTTGGAAATATATTGAACGAGAACAAGCCATGGACCAGCGCCAGTTAAGCGTCAAAGTATGACATGCTAAGTAATTATGCTGAAAAACCTTCCACGGCAACTTCAGCAATTTTCGTAGCCACTGATCTCAGTAAAATAATCGGTGCAAGATCCCTTGCGGTACCCCAATAATAATTTCTGGAAAAGAGCAAAATATTCACTTTTTTCTCATAATTACTTGTAAAGATTTTTTGTGAGTTTTTTAATAATGCCTTTTATTGAGGGCCACAATGTGTTTCTGACGTCGCTAGCTTTACCTGTAGCTCCTGCGCTTAATGAGGAGCTACAGGTAATGTGAAAACCCCTCTGTAATGTGAAAACCCTGAGAGTATAATAAATAAATAAATAAGAGAGGAGCGGTGCAAGAGCGCACCAAAGGACTGCTTAATTCCACGTAATGTTTGCTAAGCCATAGTGCTGAAGCCAAGACACACATCTGGTTACTGAAGTCAAGACACACATCGTTCTGCCAGGAAATCGCCAACTGATTCCCGATGGGATGCTTACAGATTAGCATCGAACGCTTACATATCTGCACTCAAAGCTGCTAAATCTTCACTTTTATCCGAAACCTTGCCATCCATGCTTAATAATAACGTTAGAAAGTTTTGGAAAGTCATAAATCCGCCACATGATAACACTATTTACTTAGAAGACGCATCGGGCAATTCCATTTCCTTGAGTGATTGTGCGGCTGTGCTCAATGATACATTCACGAAAAACTTTTCTGTTCCTTCCACAATTAATGCTCCTAGCGTGCAGACATATAATTTTCCTGTAATGTCCTCCATCTGTATCGAAGCGCCAGGTGTGGCTACGTTGATTGCTGGACTTAAATACCACTCTTCTCCAGGTTACGATTTAATAAACTCGAAGTTTTTGAAGAATACAAGTTCATTTAGTTTTATTATTTTAACAAAAATATTCCAGCAATCACTTGACACATCTACCCTACCCATACAATGGAAAATAAATAAGGTGGTTCCACTTTTCAAATCTGGCCAAAAAACATCCCCCACCAATTACCGCCCTATATCTTTAACTAGTACCTGCTGTAAATTACTGAAACATATCATATTCTCACATCTAGTCAATTTCCTTCAATCAAATTCGTTTTTTACATCTGCACAGCACAGTTTTCGCAAATCGCTCTCATGCGAAACACAGTTAATATCTTTTACTCACAAGCTACATTGCATTTAAGACCAATCATCAAAAGCTGACTGTGTTTATTTAGACTTTTCCAAAGCCTTTGACAAGGTATGCCACAAGCTGCTACTACACAAACTAAGCAAACTCCAACTTGATGACACCATAATGAAGTGGATTGTATGTTTCCTTAAAAATCGCTCGCAATTTGTTTCAGCTAATAATCATAACTCTTCACTCAGCCAGGTTTCCTCTGGTGTCACCCAGGGATCTGTTCTTGGACCTCTTTTGTTTCTTATTTACATTAACGATCTGCCTTCTCTTATATCCTCTAATGTTCATTTGTTTGCCGACGACTGCGTAATTTTTCGGGAAATAACTGCTGACAACGACTCCTACTCTCTCCAATCAGATCTAACTAGTGTAAGCAACTGGTGCAAAGAATGGTTATTAGAACTTAATGTCACTAAATGTAAAGTAATGCGTGTACCGAGAACTACTAGTTGTATGCCTATATATTACCTGAACAATACACCACTTGAAATCGTTTCCTCTCACAAGTACTTAGGTGTTCATATTACCAACAATTTAACTTGGACGAAACACATCGAATACATTATTAACAAGGCAAACCGCATGCTAGGTTATTTACGTCGAAACTTTTTTTCAGCCCCGTCTTCTTTAAAACTTCTATACAAAACACTAATCAGATCAAAACTAGAGTACGCAACACCAGTATGGGATCTTTGCCACGACAACTTACTCACCGCACTTGAACTTGTTCAGAATAATTCAGCCCGTTTCATTCTATCAAATTACAATAGAACAGCAAGTGTAACGGCAATGAAAAGTAGTATTGACCTCCCATCTCTAGCATCACGACGTCGCATTTTTCGCCAAACTTTATTTCATAAGGTTTATTACCATGCTTCCCTCCATGCTGAACTGCTTTCACAACCTCAGTACATATCATGTCGAATTGACCATAATCATAAAGTTGGAGTTGTTTCATCTAACACTAAATATTTTGCTGAGTCTTTCATTCCAAAAACATCCCGAGAGTGGAACCACCTTCCCGCCGATGTTGTTTCCATACGCGTTAATCACCTGTTTCATCAAGCATTAGCTAATATTGTATAATCAGGATAGTCTATGTTTTTTCTATTTAAACACATGCTCTGTTTTTTCTATGTTTTGTACATCCTGTTACTCCCACTCCCCTCTTCAATGCCTATGGCCTTGAGGGTATAATAAATAAATAAATAAATAAAACTAAAATGACAGGTCTGTATCATTAAATCTTACAGAGTGTCATAACGCACACAAGCCCGGCGGACAAAACCTTGGTCGTGGCGATTTGGAGGCCAGTACAGTTAACCGAACCCCTCATCGAGGTTTTCTTCCGGTAGGTGTGACTTTAAGTGCTTAATATATATTGGTAAATTAAAAAAGTTGAACGAGATATTTTGATTACTTGTGCGACACCCTGTTAGCTCTAGATGACAAAATGACCATACTAAAAAGAAAATACTGATGGTAAACAAAGATGGAAAAGGCTCAAGAATTCTCTGGCGCACTGGACCTTCTTTTCACTCTTCTTAGTTCCGCAGGGATCCCAGTTGCGTACCGAGACTATTGTTAAGAACTATTCTGGAGACACGGCTTCTATACCAAGTGATTACTGCAGAAAAACCTTGAGATTTGCAATGCGAGTAGTGTATTCTTGTGTAACTTGTGTATTTATTTGCCTATACTATTCCATAGAAGCAAAGCGAGCTGTGCGAGAGTGCTGCGTGTGCGCCCTGGTTGCCTTCGAGACGGAAAAGTCCTTGCTGCAGCAGGAATGAAAGCATTTGTCTCAATGAGGACAAAATCCCATGGCGAACATGCCTCTGAGAAACGCGATGTTCAGTGTGCAAAAAGATAGTGTGACATTACCGCTGACGTCAATGCACTGTGGAAATATTGAATAAGTAGCGTCACTGACGCTTTCTTACACATGTGTTTGTGATGCCGAGCCCGTACTTGTAGCTGTTTTTATCAACACTGTTATGGCGCGCTCCACACGGTCTTCTTGTGATTTCCGCCAAAGCGCCAACTTATATCAAACTCGTGTTTTCTGAAGAGCTCGAACCATCCTGCAGAACACCTCAGCAACAAGTACCCTGCTTAATAAAATCAAAATATATCTTTATTAGCAAGAAATATCTAACCAGCCTTATAGTGCACAACTTTTAACACCAAAGTGTTTTACGCCGGGGTTCACCATGGTTCCGCTGCCGTATTTCCGTCACGGGTATGACGTAGAAAATATCTGCTAAGAGACTGCAAGGAAAACAACGACCAGGAAACTTCGCATAGCAAGGCGTCTAACGAGTGACCCCTCACTTAACACCAGATAACACGAGCCCCTAAGTCACGAAGCGTGCGTTGTCAAACTCCCTAACGGCGAGCCATTGTATACACCATATACCGTTGGCTGTCCTGAGAGCTACTCAAATCCACCACGTTTTAGTCATGAATTGCGAGATAGTGCAACGGGCTTGCGTTGGGTAGGGAGCCGAAACGCCCACCATTTTAAGGCTGGAGACATCTCAGGAAGTGCTCTCAAAACTCAGCCAAAATCAGTGGGCAATCGAGCACGCTGCTACCAGCTTCCGCCAAATGTAGCATAATTTTTTTTGTGCACCACCATTTCAGAGCCAGCCATACAATATTTATTGATTGATTTGTGAGGTTTAACGTCCCAAAACCACTATATGATTATGAGAGACGCCGTAGTAGAGGGCTCCGGACATTTCCACCACCTGGAGTTCCTTAACGTGCACCTAAATCTGAGCACACGGGCCTACAACATTTCCGCCTCCATCGGAAATGCAGCCGCCGCAGCCGGGATTCGATCCCGTGACCTGCGCGTCAGCAACCGAGTACCTTAACTACTAGATCCCCGCGGCGAACGAGCCATACAATATCCCCCTCTCCCCGAGCTACTCGTGATCAGCAAAATTATTATTGGCTTGCAGTGCATTTTCAAAGGCCTTTTTAAGGCTAAAACCTTATTATGGCAAAAGCCTTTGATACATCACGCGCGAAAGGTCGGTGGCGTCTAGAGTCGGCGTCAACACGAAGTATTAGATGAATCAAGCGCGAAATGTAACTGTCGGTGGCGTTGTCCAGCGTCGGTGTCAACACGTTACCAACGCGTGCCGTTACATGCATCAAATTTGAAACGTAACCCTCGGTCCTGTCCAGCGTCAGCGTCAACACGTTACTTGCATCGAGTTCGAACCTTAATGGCTGGTGGCGTTGTCCAGCGTCGGCGTCAACACTAATATTTAGGTTGCATCAAGTGCGAAACGCAACCGTCGGTGGCATCCAGCATTGGCGTCAGCACGTTACATGCATCAAGCTCGAAACGTAACCATCGGTGGCGTCATCCATCGTCAGCGTCAACACGAACCCTTAGGTGCATCAAGCGCGAGATGTAACCGTTGGTGGCGTCCAGCGTTGACGCCAACAGGTTACATGCAAAGCTCAAAACGTAACCGTGTCAATTACCTTCGTCGTCCATTCCCGTCACGTAATACCAACTTCGGTACAAGTGAAGCTAGCGAAACGGCCGCGAGCGCATCATGAGTATGGCGTGTAATCATGAGTCATAGCTTCCATGACAAGGATGTCATGATTTACACATTAGGATCTGTCACTTGTGTTGGCCATGCAGTCATATCATACCATGACAGTCTTTCAGCATGTCATGTGAACGAAAGCACCATAAAAGTGGCAGGACCATGAAAAGTAGATCATGACATTTATGGCATACATGTGATGATTTTCTTATGCCTGGGTGACTTATGTTCGTCATACAGTCATGATATTCCATACCAACTTTGGTATTGATACCATTATCAAAACGGCCAGAAGAGCTAAACGTCGTAGACGGCTACATAGATAGATAGATAGATAGATAGATAGATAGATAGATAGATAGATAGATAGATAGATAGATAGATAGATAGATAGATAGATAGATAGATAGATAGATAGATAGATATAGATAGAGATAGATAGATAGATAGATAGATAGATAGATAGATAGATAGATAGATAGATAGATAGATAGATAGATAGATAGATAGATAGATAGATAGATAGATAGATAGATAGATAGATAGATAGATAGATAGATAGATAGATAGATAGATAGATAGATAGATAGATAGACAGGACAGACAGACAGACAGACAGACAGACAGACAGACAGACAGACAGACAGACAGACAGACAGACAGACAGACAGACAGACAGACAGACAGACAGACAGACAGACAGACAGACAGACAGACAGGACAGACCGCAGACAGACAGACAGACAGACAGACAGACAGACAGACAGACAGATAGATAGATAGATAGATAGATAGATAGATAGATAGATAGATAGATAGATAGATAGATAGATTAGATAGATAGATAGATAGATAGATATAGATAGATAGATAGATAGATAGATAGATAGATAGATAGATAGATAGATAGATACGCTTAAAGTCACCGAAGTTAGCTAAGAAATACTTCGCATTTAAAACACCAAGAAAGCAATGGGATTGGAACCCGGGTCACCTGTGTGCCAGGCCAGTATTCTACTACTGAGCCACACATAGTGGTAGAATCGGCCAAAGGCAAGCTCATGTCGATAAAGAAATCGCTTTATTATGAATAATAAAGTGTTATGGAACAGCGAAGTAACAGCCAGGTTTCAGATAGTGCGAACTGCGCAGTGAGCGCGTCGTTCGATGCTCCAACCCTTCACAAAAGCTTGATCTCGTTCACCTATTAGCTGTGATGCACACCCGATTGTGGGTATTACAGAAGCTTTTAGCATAACTTTTTAACGACTGGCTTCCACGGAAGCTGGCAGACAGTTACTAGCACATATTTGTATACGTTCTCTTATCACCAGACAGAGGGAGTTGGCGCTCTCTATAAAAATCAAGGAAATTTATTCTCTTTTGCAGAAACCTAAGAACATGGACCCCCAGTACAATTTCAGCAGACATAAAGCAAGGGACAGAGCTGCTCTTCACGGAGTGGCTACAATTTATTTATTTGTTGATTGATTTGTTTTTTTATTTATTTACTTATTTATTTAGGTACCTTAAGGGCCCACTAGGAGATTTCATCGGGAGGGGGAAACATAAGTAAAAATTTTTGCAGCGATTGAATAAATGTCGGTGAATACAATTCCACAGTACAGAAATTCGTAAACATCAAGGTAAGCAATACAACAAGCAATACAACATTGCATACACTGTTTTTTTTTTTAAATGTCTGAGTTCAGTGAAGACCTTGCTAGTGAATCAGTGCCGGGGCATGTCTGCAAATAAAAAAAAGAGCAGGCTCCGTTTCACGGCGACTCTGTAAAATGTTTTTCTATATCCCCACACAGCCGCTTTCTACGTGAAGATGCCTGGCCAACAAGCAACGTGCGGGTGGCATATTTTATCACACCGCTCCCAAAAGTAATCACGTGTATAAGTTAACGAATCACTACGCGCGAACAATAACCACGAAATGTTGCACGATGCCCCACAACCGCCGCCGACAACTCCGGAACAGCGAAAAACGTTGCTTCCGGCTTCTCAGCTGCTAGCGCGCCACGTGTCATTTATACACATCAATTGATGTTATTTTCTTCTTTTCTGCGAAATGACCGCAGGAACGCAAAACTTAGGGTACTCGTTTACGGTATTTCCCATCGTTCTATCAATAATGCCACACGAGAATGTTGTTGTAGACGTTCACTTCTGCCATTTTTCGAAAAACAAATCACAGTATGTGGTTTTCACAGTTAGTTCTAATGTTGAAACATGAATATTTGTCGCAGTGTAAAGCTTAATGGGTAATGAAAGTTACATGATTTTGAATACCTGAGTAATTTTGAATTACCCAAAAAAAGGTTCAGTCATATTTGCAATCCTGGAAGGTAATGTATTCCATTTGAATTAAACAAAAAAAGGTTCCGTTATAATAGCATTACTGGAAGCAAATGCGTTCCATTGTTTTATTGATAACGTTGATAGCGAATGTTTGTACTTCTCTGTACGGGCGAGGATAGGATTGCCTTTGAAAGCTCGACCGTTGGTGAAACCGATCAACCTTTCAAAAGGCGTGATGAGATGGTGGTACACTAATATGCGTCTGGGTAAATGACGTAAATAACGATACAGGGCGTGGAAAAAACATAATTTGGAAAATCGCCTGCGCAAGCAAGGGGCGACACGTAAGCTTTGCCTTCGAAGATGAAGCGCTTTCAAATCGCGATTATAAAGATATGATGAATCAAGCTGCTTTATTCTGAAAGGCTTCAAATAGGTTAGTGAGGCTTGCTTTGTGGGGATGTCAAATGATTGATGCATATTCTAATGAGGAGCGCGAGAGAAAATTGCATGCTTGGAGCCTGGTGTTCCTGTAGGCCAGATGTAGCCGTTGTATCTAAGTCTACTATTTTTCAATTTAGTGTATATGTATCAGATTGTGATTTAAAGACAGAGTTGAACGTTGAGGACAACGTGACCTTCTTTGACACTGCGCAATACGCAGCCCCCAATCACTTTGTTTCAGCAGCTACATTACTACGGGGGAAGCTACTGGCACCGATTTGGCTTAAAAATTCGGATGCCGACAAAGCTGAACAGGTGGCAGGTGTCATCATCGTGGCCACTACGAACCGTTCTCCTACCTTCACAGACTTGCGAGCTGCCACTAGAGCAATCATGAAAGGCTCGGTGTGCAAGGAAGCCGCTCGCGTTCTCTGCTGCAACTTGGGCAAGCAAAAAAACATATGATTTGGTTCCCTGGTCACGTGGGTAGTGATGCTCACGAAACCATCTCTAACACCAACTAACTTGAACATTCCCTGGTGCTAGGGCGTCAAAAGTTTCCGCTCCCACACGCACACTTAAACAGATGGCAGGCAATCACCTGGCGAATGCTACAGAGGAACACATATCTATTTCCATTTCAATGCAGAATAGTTATAGAAGGAATAGACCCACGCTATCTACGTTGTGGTCGTCCGAGATGCTCCCTTCAATACCTGCTTTGGCAGTGTCACGACATGCGCGGGGCTTAGGATCTCTCTCTACTGTGGAAGACTGGCTCCAGCTAATAATCAGCTCTGCAAAGGGCCAGCAGCTAAGAGTTTCCAAGAGAACCCGCGAACTCACCGAGCGCTTGAACCTCCCGGTGTCATCGTGGGAGCGGCCCCAGACGGTACACAATGACGGGAGCATTCTCGTCTTCTCGGGACCAAATCAAGTAATCTGACTGGCTGACTGATCGTCATCAGTCACAGTACACAAAAATTGCACAAAGTTATTTGCAAGTGTGCAGCATCTACCACGCTTCTCCGAAGAATGACGAAGGATGGTACAGTCAACGCCTGCCTTCTACGCAATAATAAATAGCGTATAGTGACTACCCTGCAAGTTTGCTTGTAGCAGCCACCCGAGTAGTGTTAAAAAACTTCTTAAAGGCCACTTTTTTAGCTTTCGTTGTGACAGTGCTGTGCACACAGCGCAGGTCTGATGTTTTCTTTTATTTTATGTCGTATTACTACTTTTCTACGTTATTTTTCTTCATGAACTATGCATTATCTTGTCAGTATTTTCACCTGTACTATTTTGTGTTCTCTATATTCTATTGTTACCGGTGTTTCACAAGCTGTGAATACTATTCAGGACAGACTTCATACTTGTTCCACAGATTTTTCGCAAAATGTATTCAATGTTTGTCTCATTCGTCTCTTTTTTGCAACCCGCTCCTGCCAATGGCTAGCAAAGCAATCTTTCAGCGTAAATAAAATTGCTTATAAACAAACATAGGAAAATAAGAACTAAACATAAATAAAAATATCAAAGAGAACTTTTGACATTGTGATGGTCTCACTGAGGTGAACCTCGACCAGTTTATGATTCCATTCTACTCGTGTCACAATCTGAATGCGAGAATGATGACAGTTATAGCTACATGAGTGGAATAGAATACCTCACGTGAATGTAAGCGCAGTCGATAGGGTAAACTCATAAATGTAAACTGTGATATTGTTATGTATGCTTGTGCGTGTCTCGCGCATAGTTATATTTTTCCGAAAGTTCAAATGGGCCGACATTCATAACGAATAAAGTTTGTTTCTACATACGGCTTTACGCTGTTTATGTAACTTTGTGTTCAGAAAATTACATTGCACCTCATTGCGCTGCTTTGTAGCAGAACCTGTGCTTTTGCACACGAGTTCATCTGAACAATGACTTCTTCTTTTTGAGATGATAACCCTTTGCGACACGGCGTGTACAATCGTGCACGTGACTTTTAACAGACGTTTTGTGAGTCACAATCGTCGTCATTTCAATTTGAATTGAATTGAATTTAATCGAAGCTCATTTGTCCTGAAATTCTTACAGGATCGGGAGCAGAGGCTAAAGGCTCTATAGCCTGACATGGTGCCTCTGCTCCTAAATACAGTTTGGTTGGCAGGCCGCTCAATCTGTCGCATAGGTTTTCGAAAATAAATATATAACACAACAAATAACACACAGAACTAAATAAATAACACAATAAATAAACCATAACACAACAAAATTTAGCATGGTCTTGTCACACTATTTCAGGGAAAACATTAGAAAAATCACTTTATCACAAAAGCCTCCTTTGAAAAGAAACTTCAATACAGAATGTAAAATAAAGCATAAGAAAGGCAACTACAACACATAACACAACTTGATAGATAGGATGTAACAAATCAATTACAGAAACTTTAGTACGCATACTCAATATCATGGTTCATTAGAATGGACTTGATGATGGTGTTCGAAGGTACGGTATTGAAATCTATGAGACCGTGCAAACGATTTAACATTATGGGTATTTGATACTGAACGTGTTGCTTGCCATAACTTGTCCTTATTGCTGGGATTTTCCGGCGTTGCTGACGCATAGTATAATGAGTGTTGTCAGGCGGGTTCTGAAGACACTGTGGCTTGTTTTGTTTAATCCACTGCAGAAGTTTGAAATGATACAGTTTTGTTATTGTTAGTAATGCGTATTTTTTAAAGAGTGGTTTGGTTTTCAAGTCCCTGATAATACCATAGTATTCATCGAATGCTCGCAAAATTCTTTTTTACAGAACTAATAATTTTTAATAGTTTGTTCGTGTAGTAGTGCCCCATACCAAGATACCGTATGTCATTTTAGAGTAGAAAAGGGCGTAATATAATACTATTTGTAAACATTTTGGTAAGACTGGGCTGAGCTTATATAAACATCTAACGGTTTTACTGAGTTCTACCGTTAGTTTTTCAATATGTGTGTTCCATGTCAATCCCTCAGAAAACCATACACGTAGGAACTTCTGGCTGGTGACTTGCTCTCTCCCTTTGCCCTCAAATAAAACAGTTGAACTATAGTTACGCGGCTTATTAAGTGGGGCAAAGACAATGTATTTCGTTTTACTAACATTTAGTTGGAGTTTATTCAAACTGAGATACGCGGACAACTTTCGTAGGTAGTTAGTAACCTGGTGTTCAAGCTCTAGAATGGATGTGCCGCTAAAGAAGATGTTAGTGTCATCTGCATACATTGTTAACTTGGGAGAACATGGGATATCACAAAGGTCGTTTATATAAATTATGAACAATAGAAGCCCAAGAATTGACCCTTGTGGTACTCCTCTTGTTATGTTTAAGTAAGTGGACGCACTTTTGTTTATGCAAACATATTGATGGCGGTTTGTTAGATAGTTTTTCATTAACTCAAGAACCACACCACGTACACCATATTTGCTAAGTTTAGCCGTTAGTACTTCATGACATACCGAATCCAACGCCTTTCTAAAGTCTATGAACAAACCTAGTGAGTACAGTCTACGTTCGATGTTTGTGATCAGTCAATGTTTAATATTAAGCAAAGCTGCTTCACAAGATTTATTTTTTTGAAAACCATACTGAGCCTCACTGATCACATTGTACTTGTCAAAGAATTTATACAAGCGTACGTTTATTGCATTCTCAAATACCTTAGAGAAAACAGGAAGAACGGATATTGGCCTGTAGTTTGTGAATAGCCGTTTATCACCACCTTTGAAGACTGGGCACACTCTCGCTATTTTTAGGCTGTCTGGGAAAATACCAGTTTCGAACATTCAATTTATTATATAAACAATCATTGGAGCTATAATATCAGCTACGTATTTTAGCGGAGTTGCCTTGATCTCATCAAAGCCAGCGGCTTCGTTATTTTTAATATTGTTTATCAATTGTATTACTTCCTCTGATGTCACTGGGGATAGTGACACGGAGTTTACAAGCCCACACTCTTTTAATGTAACACAGGGAGCTACATTGTTATCGTTTTTATATTCTGCACTGTTGACAAAGTAATCATTCATCTTATTCGCTGCGTCACTATCAGATAAGGTACCCGCATTAGTATGAAAACATAGCGGTGGTGGCTTTTTTTTCTCTGACATCAGATTCTTAACCTCGTCCCACACCTTCCTAGAGTCATTTTTATTTTCGTAAATAACTTTTCATAATATGTTTCCCTCGCACGCTTTAAGTCGCTGTTCAACCTATTTCGGTATTTTTTAAACTCTGACAACGCCTCCAAGTCTCGTGACCAAACCAATGTGTGGTACATTTTATTTTTTTGTTTTAATCATTTTCAATAGCTTTTCATCAATTCACGGCTTCTTTGCACGTTTGGGTTTTGGTTTTCGCATGGTCATTCGAAATGCTTGATTATAACATAGTCTAAGTTTTTCGAAAAATGCCACGTATGCTGCATTCGGATTTCTTTTGTCAAACACGCATGTCCAATCGACTGATTGAATATGTGAGCGAAACACTTCCAAGCCTGCAGAACTAATGCTGCGAGATAAGGCTTCCACTGTGGTTTCGCGTTTGACTTGCATATTTGGCAGTAAACAAAAAATTCGTAAATGGTCGCTTACGTCAGCCGTTAGCAGTCCAGAAAAACAGTCTCGGGAATGAATGTTTGTTACACATATGTCGAGTGAAGTTGCACTATTTTCTGTTAATCTTGTGGCTTCCGTGATAAGAATGGTGCATGCAAAGGAGTGTATGATTTCAAAAAACTTTTTATCTACAGTGTTACTCGATAACATATCTATGTTGACGTCCCCCATTATTACAAAAGGCACTGAAAATTCACATAGAAAAGAAAGCATACGCTCTAAATACTCAAAAAAGTGAATTTTGTTGCCCATTGGTGGTCGATATATTACTACAACTATTAATGTCTGTAAACGAACCGACATACATCCAACGCTGCCGTTTCTTACTGAACGCTCAGAAATTATTGCATGCCTTAATGACGTTTTAACATAAATTGCTATGCCACCACCTCAACCGCTTGACCGCACGAAACCATTATGTGAGTAACCATGGAAACGTGGCGGTTTTTCCGTTTCTGTTAGCCAGGTTTCCGTGTGCATCAGAATATAAAAGCTGTTGGTGATCGAGGCATACAAGTCATTAAGTTGTTGCTCTTTATTTTTAATACTACGCGTGTTTAGGTGTAGGATTTTAAATGGTTTAGAATAACATGAGAAAGTTTCGTTAAAAGTGGCAACATCGCAATAGCTACATGCTTCAGGACTGTCCATTACATACGCGGAACTCTACAAGTGCACCCGGAAGACCGCGCACTACGTTCCTTCGTTCATCTTTTCAGTGTCCCCAATGCATGCGATCCTCAACACTGGTGAGTTTTCATCTTTCCTTGCAAACACTTTGCCTCCTGCAGTTTACACGAATTTCCATCGCAGTTCTTTCTTTCTTTGTACTGTGGCACCAAGAAGTTGCTTGCCATAGCGGGTAAATGTTCATTCACATAAACTCTGGAAGGGGATTGGAATCCAAGTTGCTTTGCATCTATTTTTGATTTCGTCACTTTGCTGAGGAAAGCATTTATTTTTGTTCTACGGAATAACCGGATTATTATGTTTAATTCGTCGTGCTGAGCAGTAGGCACACGGTGAAGACATCAATGTCAGCTTCCGTTATTCCTCCTGTAAGACTACACCAATTTGTTTGATTATAGCATCTGGTTCACCTTCAAGCGGAATGCCCTTAATCTCAACATTGTTGGAACGCTGATATTGTTTCAGCTCTTCTAGTCTGTTTGTCAGTTTCATATTTTGGGCACGAAGTTCTTTGTTTTCTTTCAATACTTCCTGTAACTGCTTCGTGATTTCCCAATCCCCTCAAATTTTTCTTTTAAGCCTCTGATTTTTAGCCTAACTTCATGCTTGAAATCTTCGAAGGCCTTTGTCATTTCTTTAGCCATTGCAACAGCAAACCAACAGTAAAACAAACAGCAAGCCAACAGCAACGACTATGCAAACAAAACAAGTGAGAAAATGTTCGGCAGCAGTGCACACTTCTAAAGCATAACAGGATTTTTCACGAATGCTGCCTACCTGTAAAAGCAAGCGCAATATTCAGGTGCTGTTCAGGCGCGCACCGCTGCCGAACTGTGTCGAAGTCTCGTTGCGCTGGCCATTTTAAAGCCGTCGGCACTTCAGGCAGTCCTCGCAAATGTGGGCGTTGCCTCGTCTTCCACGCACCAACACAGCTGATGCAGGATACTCTGGGCTCGTGGCATAAATGCGTCTTATCTGGGCTGGGCAGCAGCAGTTCCCCTTGTAGGTCCGACAGCACTGTAAAAGCAAGCGCCATAATTAGGTGCTGCTCAGGCGCGCACCACTGCCGAACTGTTGAACCGCTAAGCCAGCATGCGAATTTCCCACTCAAGAAAACAGTGCTGCTACCTCGCGAATGTCGCGCCAACTTCTTTACCAAAACAAGAGAGCAAGATGGATGCCTCGGCGTTCCATGGCGCGCCAAGTAGGTGCTCTTAGTTTTGTCTTTTTTTCTCTAATTAAAACATGTGGTAAAGCAAAAATTAAGCTTCAACGTTACTATATAAGGGCTAAAGATCATATTATTGTGATTATGTTTTCTATTGTAGCAATGTTTATGAAGCGGTGGTCACGTTTACGATGGCGTGTTCATTTGTACACAACGTGTCACCATTGCACTCCGTTAGCGGCTGCCCTGTCAACGTTCTGTTACTGCTGCTGATGTAGCTTATCTGCTTTTGTCAGTTGTTTTTTGTTTCTAGATATCCGCAATAATGCCCGAACAAGGCCAAGGGCTGTAAACTCGGCGGTTGATCAGCTTTTTGAGGCTATTATGAATGGAGACGTATCAGACGCTGAGCTTGATTGATTTGTGGGGTTTAACGTCCCAAAACCACTTCTGATTATGAGAGACGCCGTAGTGGAGGGCTCCGGAAATTTTGACCACCTGGGGTTCTTTAACGTGCACCCAAATCTGAGTACACGGGCCTACAACATTTCCGCCTCCATCGGAAATGCAGCCGCCGCAGCCGGGAATCGAACCCGCGACCTGCGGGTCAGCAGCCGAGTACCTTAGCCACTAGACCACCGCGGCGGGGCCAGACGCTGAGCTTTCGAACGATGAAGTCGCCGATGCACAATTTGTTGAAACGGTAAGCGGAATGTGGAGAAAAGTTTTGCTAACTGCTGCATCGTTTTGCGTTTACAATTGTAGGAAACTGCATCGGAAGAGGAGCAGGGCCCTACATTGCATCTGGCCGAATCTGAGACTCGTCACAGTGACAGCGATGAGCCGGCACCGACAAAAGGAAAGCCAGTCAATTGGCTCGCAAAGGCTTTCGATCCAGTGGATACGCGCTGCACCTACCAGCCGCTTAACGGGACCGCGCCAGTGGAACCGCTAAAGTATTTCCCGAAGTATTTAACTGAAGACGATTTAAGGACTTAACGAAGTACACAAATATCTATGCCTTGCAGAACACAGGAACAAAACTTTCGTGCTCTGATCAAGAGATGAAGGTGCTCTTTGGGATTTTGATTTACATGGGAGTTCTGAAATTCCCAAGTGCTCGCATGTATTGGCAAAGCGGTACCCGAACTTCTGCAATTGCAGATACAATGACAGTAAAAAAATTTTTAATCTGCGAAGCGCATTGCATATAACTGACCAGAAAGAGCCAAGGTACACTTCTAGCGATAAAAAGTTCAGGAAGGTGATGCAGCTCCTTAATGTCATTAGGTCCCGGTGCCTTCAGCTTGAGAAGCTTGAGCAGAACTGCATTGATGAGCAGATGGTGGCATTTTCAGGGAGGGTCCCAGCCAAGCTGGTCGTGAAGAGCAAGCCGAACCCTGTAGGGGTTAAAATTTTTGTGCGGTGAAGCACGGATGGCCTGGCATATGACTTTAAGCTGTATCAGGGCAAAGGCACAAGCATCGACCGGGAATTTTCCTACCTTGGGCTGGGGGGATGTGTAGTAATGAGACTTGTGGAGTCATTTCCGCAGCACCGCAACCTCAAACTGTTCTTTGACAATTATTTTACGTCTGTGTTGCTTCTGAGGGAGCTGAAATCAATAGGAATCCTTGCCACTGGTAAAGGACGAGCGTGGGAGCACCGACATCAAGGTGACGGAAACTGGACACGTCGCTCTTGTGCGATGAAAGGACAACAATCTTGTGACGGCGGCCTCAACACAAGTTTCCGCTGGGGAAACTAAGGCTGTTAGCAGGTGGAGCTCTTCAAAAAAGGAGCGCATTGAAGTGGAGTGCCCACAGCCTATACTTGATTACAACCACTACATGGGTGGGGTTGACAAGCTTGATTTTATCACGTCGTTTTACCACATCCGAGCAAAGACAAAAATAGCCGGTAAGGCTCATTGCACACCTCAGCTCTCTTGCACTTGCAAACTCATGGCTCGAGTCTTTAAGAGCTGCTTCTGCTGAATGCGTGGTCAGGGAAAACACAAAAGACAAACTTCAGTTTCAAACCGACATTGAAATGAGCCTCCTTGTCTCCAGTAAAACTTTGGAGCGGAGACGCGGGCGACCAAATGCAGAAAATCTAGAGGACGTCCCAAAAGCATGCCATAATAGTGGACCACTTCCTACCAACTCTGTTCGGCTAGATGATAGAGAGCACTGGACACAAGACGTAGCGGCAAGATTCCCACAGCGTTGCCGGAAACGTGGATGCGATTCCAAGTCGCGAGTTCGATGCAGGAAATGCGAAGTTTTCTTGTGCCTCTCTGCCACTAACGACTGTTTTTATGAATACCACATCAAGAAAGAAAGAATGTTGATACAAACTGTTTCTCTTACCACCTTGGACCCCAAAAAATGTTTTGTATTGCAGTAGCTGTAATATTTCTATGCATTAAAGCATCTGCTTGTCTTGTACAGGTTTGGTTGTCTGGAGTCACACTGTGTACATATGAGGACACGACCTAATTTTTTAAATACTTACACGATCGAGTTGGTGATGGTTTTTAAGTGAAATCGGTGCTATCTGAAGCAATCACGAGCAGTTTCGAAATTTTCTGATGGCCGCATCACAATGCGCGTCGCAAAGGGATAAATTTTGAAAAGCATATATATATATATATATATATATATATATATATATATATATATATATATATATACGAAAGCAGCGAGAAAGCACGACTTACGAGGAAACACTTTAATTATTCACATACGATTCGGCTGGTGGGCCAGCCTTCGTCACTGACGAAGGCTGGCCCACCAGCCGAATCGTATGTGAATAATTAAAGTGTTTCCTCGTAAGTCGTGCTTTCTCGCATCCGTTTTAACTACGGAGCCAGTGCGCTTCCTTCCTCGCTACGTCTATATATATATATATATATATATATATATATATATATATATATATATATATATATATATATATATATATATATATATATATATATATATATTGTGAGCGCGACAAGCGAATGACTCTTTATTCTCTTTGTAATCATCATCACCTGTACATCTTCTTCATCTAAGAATATCATCACCGGCGTGATTGAGCTCGAGCCTGGCCGAATAAACCGGTTTCTCACAAGTGGTGGACTGTGCTTTTCGTTCCCTCAAGTCCTCTCGACCGTTCTCGCTGGAGCTCCGCTCGGGTCGTCGCGTACAACCCCCTGCCATGGCGGCCCAAGAAAACCCTGGCCCATCCAACGTCGCCGTCCTACTGCCTACGTGATCCACCTGTGTTTTCCGGTCTCCGAGGCGATGATGTCGAAGACTGGATCAAGAACTACGACCTCGTCAGCGATTTGAACAGGTGGGACAATCCACACAAGTTGCGCAGCGTCCCATTTTACTTGTCCGATGTTGCGAAAACTTGGTTCTGGAACCACCACCCGGATCTTCCCGACTGGGACACTTTTGAGCAGCAAATTCGTCAGGTATTTGGTGCCCCTGCAGTTCGCACTGAGGCAGCAAAGAAGAAACTCGCTCAACGCACGCAGCTGCCGGGTGAATCTTACACCTCTTATATTGAGGATGTCCTTGCACTGTGCAAGCGCGTTCACACCGGCATGTCTCAAAACGACCAAATACGCCACATTATTAAAGGCATTAACACCGTCGCCTTTAACGCCCTCGCCACGCAAAATCCTGCCACCACCCAGGACGTGATAACCATCTGTCAGCGACTTGACGAGCTTCAATCTCTTCGCCTTTGCTACGATGCCACCGACGTTCCTTTGCCTGCACCCCTCGAATTGCGTGCGCTTATTCGCGACATCGTTCGTGAAGAGCTGCACGGGCGCTGCTCTTCCTGTGCTGCGGAAGTTACTTCACCTCCTGAAAAAGATAGCTTGCGAGGCCTGATTAAACAAGAGATCGCCTCCGCATCGCGTGCGACGTGTTCCAACAGTCCCTGCGTGCGCCAGACGCGCACATACGCCGAAGTTGCCGCGCTCTTTGCCGCACCCACCGTTTCTGTGCCTACAACAGCAGACCATACGCCTGTGGCTTCGTTATCACCGCCAGTGCGTGCACCACCTTACTACGCACCTCAGCGCCCACCTCGGCCAACCTGTTACTACTGCGGCTATCGAGGACACATTGCTAGGTTTTGTCGAAGGCGCCAACAAGACGAGCAACGCGGCTACGCTCCCGAAGAACATTGAAGCTTCCGTCCGACCGTGAACTACTTACGGCCACCCCCCCGATCGTCCTATTACCGTTCAGCGTCACCTACTTACCTTACGGACATGCCTGGGAATTCCCGTACGTCTCACCGCAGGTCGCTTCGCCGGGTCGCCGTTCAGTGTCGCCTCTACGGCCCGCCACCCATTCCACGAACGCCCACGCGGAAAACTCCCCGATGCAGTTTTAGGAGGGGAAACTGCATCCCTTGGACAGCTAACAATTCCTCCAGAGCGGCCATCGAATTTGATAGTAGTGTTTGTAGAAGGTGTACGTGTTGAGGCTCTTGTAGACACTGGCGCTGCCGTTTCCATTATTCGTGCTGATTTTTGTTCCCGCCTTCGAAAAGTCACCACACCTTATGGCGGCCCACCTCTACGTGCGGCGACCAACGCTCTTATTCGTCCGCTTGCACAGTGTATCGTTCGTGTCTGCATAGAAGGCATCCGTCATCACAGTGTTTTCGCGGTATTTCGTGAGTGCACCCACGCTCTCATTCTTGGGTGGGATTTCTTGTCTTCTGCGTCCGCTTTCATATCATGTGATCAGCGCCTCCTGCATCTAAACTCCACTGACTCTTCTCCGCTTGAACAAGATGGACGCATCCGCCTTGTCACCAAGTCAGATTATGTACTTCGGCCATACATCGAAGAAATTATAAGTGTTAATTGCACCGACATTGTGGATGGCGACGTACTAATTCTCCCTTACGGTCATACCCTACGTAGGGGCATTGTGATCACACCGGGGCTTATTCGCTTCTTCGATGGGTGTACGTACTTAACCGCCATAAATCAAACGCCCGAGTGTGTACTGCTCCCCTGTGGCTCAACAGTATCTTGCGCGGTCGACAGTGAGCCTGTTGCGATTGTTACTTTTCCGAACAACAACCACAACGATGTTCCGAAGTCGCAATCATTGCCATTCAATGCCTCTGCCACACCTGTGTCGGCGACAATAAGCAATGACTTAACACCTGATAAAACTGAAGATTTGCTCGCCCTGTTAAATAGACACCGTTCTCTATTTGATGTGAACTCGCCCGCCCTCAGCATGACTACCACCGCTACTCACAGCATCCAGACTGACGGCTCTCGTATTGTACATCGGCGTCCATATCGCGTGTCTCAGGCAGAACGCAAGATCATCGAGGAAAACGTCTCAGACATGCTACGACGCAACATCATACGTCCTTCCTCGAGTTCCTGGTCATCCCCAGTTGTTTTCGTTCAAAATAAAGATGGGACAGTGCGTTTCTGCGTCGATTACCGTGCGCTAAACAAAATAACGCGCAAGGATGTTTATCCCCTCCCTCGGATCGACGATGCACTGGATTCATTACAGGGCGCAGAGTATTTTTCTAGCCTCGACCTTAGGTCAGGCTACTGGCAGATACCAATGTCAGAGTCTGATAAAGAGAAGACCGCCTTTTCAACGCCAGATGGGTTGTACGAGTTCAATGCGATGCCTTTTGGACTCTGTAATGCGCCCGCCACCTTCGAATGCATGATAGACGGCGTATTGCGTAGTTTGAAACGGAAAACATGTCTGTGCTATCTCGATGACATAGTAGTGTTTTCATCCACGTTCTCGCAGCATCTACAACGTCTTGACGAAGTCCTCACTGCCTTGCAAAAGCCGGTCTACAGCTTAACACCAAGAAATGTACCTTTGCTAGCAAGACAATCAAGGTTCTCGGCCACCTTGTCAGCAAAGGAATTCGGCCCGACCCCGAGAAGCTTGCCGCTGTCCTCGATTTTCCTCGTCAACTACCTCAGAAGGACCTGCGCAGCTTTCTTGGGTTATCTTCTTACTTCCGGTGCTTCATACGTGGTTTCGCGGAACTTGCGTCTCCACTCCATCAACTCCTCGCAAAGAACGTCCCCTTCATTTGGTCCGAAGACTGCGAAAGCGCTTTCACGTCACGTCATTGAAGCAAGCCCTCATGTCGAATCCGGTACTGTGCCACTTCGATTCCACCGCACCCACCATCCTTCACACCGACGCAAGTAGTCATGGTCTCGGTGCGGTACTCTTGCAGCGTGACAAAAACTCACGCGAACGCGTCGTTGCTTACGCAAGTCATGCTCTTACCGCTCCAGAAAAGAACTACACTATCACAGAGCAGGAGTGCCTTGCTGTTGTTTGGGCAGTGCAAAGATTCCGACCATATCTTCACGGCCGTCATTTCACCGTCGTGACCGACCATAACGCCCTATGCTGGCTTTCATCGCTGAAAAACTTATCGGGTCGCCTTAGTCGCTGGGCGCTTCGCTTACAGGATTATGATTTCGATGTCACCTACAGATCTGGGAAGAAGCATCAAGATGCTGATGCTCTATCGCGCTGTCCTTTGCCCAGCGGAAGCAATTCACCATCGATACTCCAAAACAACAGCACCTCTCCAATCGCAGCGCTAAGTTCATCACCTGCCACCCTATCCGTCCTTGTTTCACAACAACGTCTCGACCGATACTGCCGCACCATTGTTGACCGCTTGACCGGCTCTACTACTCCTCCAAACGCCAGACTCCGTCGACAACTTAAACAATTTAAGCTTGTCGGTGATGCTTTACGTCGCTACGTTTACCACATCGATGGCAACAAGTGGGTACCCGTCATCCCACGTTCTCTGCAACGTGAAGTTCTGGAAGCCTTTCATGATGATCCAACCACTGCTCATCTAGGCTACCACAAGACTTACGACAAAATACGAAGTCGTTGTTTTTGGCCTGGCCTCTCTTCAGCCGTCGCTAAGCACGTCGCCTCCTGTGTCCATTGCCAACGGCGAAAACGACCAACAACTGCTCCGGCTGGCTTAATGCAACCTCTTCCTTGTCCCGCCTCACCTTTTGAAGTCGTTGGAATCGACTTGTATGGCCCTCTTCCTATATCATCCAATGGAAATCGCTGGATTGTCACGGCAGTCGACCACCTTACCCGCTACACAGAAACAGCTTCTATACCATCTGGGACTGCCACTGAGATCGCCGATTTCTTTCTTCGCCACATCTTTTTGCGTCATGGAGCTCCACGCATTCTCCTCAGTGATCGTGGCAAAGTCTTCCTATCTTCCATTGTCGAGCAAGTTTTGCGTGCCTCGAACACTGTTCACAAGACCACTTCTAGCTACCACCCGCAGACCAACGGATTGACTGAACGGTTTCATCGGACCCTATCAGACATGATCGCCATGTACATTACCCCAACCACACGAACTGGGATGCAATTCTACCCTTCGTGACATTCGCCTATAATACGGCTGCTCAACGCACTACCGGCTGTTCTCTATTTTTTCTCGTCCATGGTCGCTCGCCGAGTTTCGCTCTGGATATCTCTTTCCTTTCGGCCCCTGCACCCTCGACGGCTCCTTTCTCTGAAGAATTCCTATCTCGTCTCGCACACTGCCGTCACCAGGCCCGTATTAACACCGGCCTCTCTCAAGACACTCGAAAATTTCGCTACGACTCGTCTCGCCGTGTTGTGAGTTTTTCCCCTCGTGACGAAGTTCTTCTATGGACTGCACTACGCATCCCCGGCCTATGCGAGAAATGCATCAGTCGCTTCATTGGGCCATACACGGCGGTCGAACAGACATTTCCTGTCAATTACCGCGTTTCGCCTCTTAGCGCTAGTTCTGATCATCGTTGCCGAGGAACATAGATAGTGCACGTATCTCGTTTAAAGCCTTATGCGCGACGCATTTCATAGAACTGTCAAGCAACCAGGCGGCCGCTTTCACTGTGCGGGGGAATTAGTGTGAGCGCGACAAGCGAATGACTCTTTATTCTCTTTGTAATCATGATCACCTGTACATCTTCATCTAAAAATATCATCACCAGCGTGATTTAGCTCGAGCCTGGCCGAATAAACGGGTTCCTCTCAATACATATATATATATATATATATATATATATATATATATATATATATATATATATATATATATATATATATATATATATATATATATATATTATGAAGTCTTGGTATCTCGGTTGCGACCGCGTTTGATTGAGGAAAGACCTCGCAAACGAACGGGCAGTGCCAGTACACAGACGATGACGATGATGATGACCCAGAGTGGCAATGAGGACAAAGAGACAAGTGGATGATGGTGATTGTGATCATGCAGGGATGAGGACAATGTAAGTAACAAATGCCCACACTAATTCCCCCCACTTGGAAGCGGACACCCTGGCCGCCGTAAGTCAAAGTGATGGGGAACGTCGCGTGAAAGGTTTCATGCGACAAACGTGAACAATCTCTGTGCTGCGGTAGCGGCGGTCTGTTGGGGCGACGAGTGGTGTCACACGATAATTAACCGGCGAAGTCTGTTCTAAAACAATGTATGGCCCGATGAAGCGTGATTGGAATTTGTCACAGAGACCAGGAGTGCGAATAGGTGTCAAAACCAGCACCTCGTCACCAGGTTGGAGCGAAACAACGCGGTGGGATTCGTCATAGATGATCTTCCGCTCGCGCTGTCTCGCTTCAGTATTGATGCGAGCCTGATGGCGAGACTGGGCCAGGCAGGAAATAAATTCTTCGCTAGAAGACTGACGTGAATTCTCATGGCTGCTGAAGAAGGAGACGTTGAGAAAGGTAGTCGGGGTGCGTCTGTACACGAGGTAAAACGGTGAGTAGCAAGTTGTTCGCTGAACGGCAGTGTTGTAAGCGAATGTCAGGGATGGTAAAAGAGTATCCCAGTTTTTGTGGTCGGGTTGGACGTAAACGGCTATCATGTCTGCAAGGGTTCGGTGAAATCTTTCTGTGAGACCATTTGTCTGAGGGTGATAGCTTGAAGCTGTCTTGTGAGTAGTTCCCAGAAGCGCTCAGTACTTCATTTACCATTTGTGACAAGAACACTTTGCCACGATCACTAAGCAGTACATGAGGAGCCCCATGACGCAGAATTAGGGCGTGAAAAATTAAGTCTGCAACTTCCACAGCTGAGCCTGTAATAACAGAGGAAGTCTCAGCATAGCGTGTCAGGTGGTCAACGGCGGCCACTATCCATAGTTTGCCAGCAGATGTGACGGAGAGAGGCCCGTAAAGGTCAACACCTACAACCTTGAAAGGCATTGAAGGGCACGGAAGTGGCTGTAGAGGTCCAGCAGGTGCAGACGTGGGGAGTTTACGACGTTGGAATGGGTAGCAGGAACCGACGTACCGAGCTACACAAGAAGAAAGGCCAGGCCAGTAATAACGACTTCGAATGCAGTCAAGAGTTTTTTTAAACTAAGATGACCAGCAGTCAAGTCGTCGTGGAAGGCTTCGAGCACCTGAAGTCAAAGAGAGCGTGGCAGTACAGGAACCCAGCGCTGACCGTCAGGGTGGTAGACGTGGCGGTAGAGAACCCCATTGTCCAGCTTAAAGTGCAGGAGTTGACGATGGAGTCGCGCGTTTGGTGGGTGAGAAACTCCCGAAAGGTGGTCCATCATGCGTTTGCAGTATGAATCGGACCGCTGGTGGGAGATAAATGTTGGCTCGTCGTCCGAAAAGGATTGCGTTATTGATGCGAGCGTATGAACTTTGGTAGATGTGGCGGTTGAGTTCTCACCAACGCTCATATGAGTAGTTGGAAGCGGGCAACGAGATAAAGCATCGGCGTCTTGATGTTTTCTGCCTGACTTGTAAGTTATATCAAAGCCGTACTCCTGCAAGCGTAGTATCCACCGACCCAAGCGTCCGTACAAGTTCTTCAGTGTAGAAAGCCAGCATAAAGCATGGTAATCCGTAACAATTGTGAAGTGACGGCCGCGGAGATAGGGACGGAACTTCTGGACCGACCAAACCACAGCCAAACACTCTTGCTGAGTTATAGTGTAGTTCTTTTCGGCAGGGGTGAGTACGCGACTGGCATATGCAACAACTTTCTCTAGAGAAGACTTGTCGCGTTGTAGAAGAACGGCTCCTATACCAAGGCCGCTAGCGTCGGTAAGAAGGATAGTAGGTGCGTCTTCGTCAAAGTGGCAGAGCAGAGGTTCAGACGTGAGTGCCCGCTTCAACAGCCCGAATGCCGTTCGACACTCTTGAGACCACAGAAAGGGGACGTTCGAAGCGAGTAGTTGGTGTAGTGGAGCAGCAATAGAAGCGAAGTTCTGGATAAACCGGCGAAAATAGGAGGCGAGGCCAAGGAAACTGCCAAGCTCCATTGGTTTTTCGGGACGCGGAAAGTGAAGGGCTGCAGCAATCTTGTCAGGGTCGGGCCAGATGCCATCTTTGCTAACGACATGTCCTAAGACCTTGAGAGATTTGCTAGCGAAAGAGCATTTCTTAGTATTTATTTGAAGCTCGGCGCCGGCAAGGCATGTGAAAACTTGATCGAGTCGTTGTAGGTGCTCAGGAAACGTTGACGAAAAGGTAATAATGTCGTCCAGGTAGCAAAGGCAATTTTTCATTTCAGGCCGCGCAGCACGGTATCTATCATGCGCTCAAAAGTCGCGGGTGCGTTGCAGAGCCCGAAAGGCATCACGTTGAATTCATATAGCCCGTCGGGGGTTGCAAACGCCGTTTTCTCCTTATCGTCTTCATGCATGGGGATCTGCCAGTACGCAGAACGCAAGTCGATGCTTGAAAAAAATTCCGCGCCTTGTAGGGAATCAAGGGCGTCGTCAATGCGTGGCATAGGGTACACGTCCTTACGTGTGATCTTATTGAGCGCCCGGTAGTCCACGCAAAAACGCACAGAGCCATCCTTTTTGCGGACCAAAACAATAGGAGACGACCAAGGACTAGATGAGGGACGGATGATTTCTCGTTTAAGCATGTCCGCCACGTTTTCTTCTACAATTTTTCTTTCAGCTAGAGACACGCGGTAGGGTCGGCGGTGTACAATAGATGTCCCAACAGTTTGAATTTGATGAGCTGTAGTATTAGTGCAGCCCAGCTTAGACGAGCAAAAATCTAAAGAATTTGCATGTTTCTGTAACATTGCGAGCAGCTGCTGCCTCTGTGAATATGTCAATTCGCTGCTGATAGCGGTGGTAAAGGCGGAGGAAGAAACATGCTCACGGAGGGAAGGTTCTTTGAATGCGATGACCTGAAGTGGCATGACAAATACAGGCTCGAAGTCGGCAACACGTGCCACAGTAGTGCCCTGTGGCAGTAAGATCTTCTCCAGTGTAGAGTTGACAGCGGTGACAAGTGCAAAGCCATTGCAAAAACGAGCGACACCGGACGGAAGAACTATACCTTTACGAACGCAAAGTGGTGACGGTGAGACTAATACATCACTGTGATAGATGTCATTGGACGTAATGCTGACAATTTGCTCTTGTTGTGGCGGCAGTTCGATGTCTCTCGCAGCGACCAGACGAAGTGGCTACTGATTGTCCGCGTCAAGCATGTAGTCGGTGTCAGCGAGGTGAAAGACGCGTTGTCCACAACAAATCACCGCGGAAGCAGATGATCGAAAATCCCACCCTAAAATTAGTTGGTGAGAGCAGCGGGACAGGACAGCAAACTTGATATGGTGGCGGATGCCGTCGATGAACACACGCACAGTACAAAACGCGGAAGGGCGAATGACGTTCCCCTGGGCAGCAACTAACGTGGGGCCATCGTAAGGCGTCATTACTTTCCTTAAATGTTCACACAAATCAGCACGCATCACAGACAATGTCTCACCTGTGTCCACCAAAGCATCGACTCGCACTCCTTCCACATCCACAAATGCGTGTTACACAGGCCTGATGGAGGAACTTCAGTTCTAATTCCGAATGCTGTTTTTCCTCCACAAACTGCATCACTTAGTTTCCCGAATGAATATCAGATGAGAATGAGGCGGGCCGAAGTGGAGAAATGGAACGGCGGAAGGACGAAGGCGAGAGGCGTCTCGTGTTTCGGCTGTTTCTTGGTGCAGTCGATGCCGGAGGAGATGGAGACCGGTGCGGGGGAGACGAATTACGCCGACCTTGATAAGACGCCCCAGTGTACGAATCCTGTTCGCGCACGTCGTTCCGACGCTCATCTTGCTGGCGCTTTCGGCAGAAACGAGATATGTGGCCGCGATAGCCACAGTAGTAGCATACAGGGCGAGACGAGCGCCACTGTGGGGAATAGAAGGCATTCGGGGCACGTGAAGATAGTGCGGTCAGGTGGGCCGGAGGGTCAGGGAGCACGGAATGATAGTTTACCAGGGGAGCGGCAGCAACCGATGCGTAGGATGGACGCAGCAATGTCGCGTGGGCGCCGCTGGGAGGCACGGCAGCAACTTCAGGGTACGTGGGTATGGGGCGTGAAGCAGGTGGCTGTACGGGCGCAACGCCGGTCAGCGATGTAAGTTCCTCCCTGACGATATCACGCAAGGGCACTCCCGAAGACTGTGTAGGACGCGGTGTAGGAGGTGTGAAGCCCATAGACCACAATTCTTCACGTATAATGTCCCGGATGAGGTCACGCAGGTGGCCATGAGACGTAGAGTGGTGGTCGTCAATGTCGGGTTGGAGGCGAACAGAGTCCAGCGTATCAAGGCGCTGGCATGTCGTCACGACATCAGCGATGGTAGCTGGGTTTTGGACAACAAGTGCATTAAAGGCAACAGGCCCAATGCCTTCAGTATGGGGAGCACTTTGTCCGATTCCGGCATGGATTGATTGACACGCCGGCACAGTGCGAGAACATCCTCGATGTATGAAGTGTAGGATTCACCGGGATGTTGTCGGCGAGTATCAAGTGTCCTCTTCGAGACGGCGGATCGAATATCCGGGGTGCCAAAAACGTGACGCAGCTGCGGCTGGAAGGTAGCCCAGTCGGGTAGGTCAATGACGTGGTTAAAATACCATGTCTTTGCGACTCCGGTCAGATAAAAAGGGACATAACGCAGTTTGGCGGCCTCGTCCGACCGATTAGCGACACTTACGCAGTCGTAGTCGTCGAGCCAGTCTTCTACGTCTTCTCCACGAAGACCAGCGACGAGTGGGGGTTCCCGCTGATGTCCGTGTATATAGATAGGAGGGGCAGCTTGTGTCGGTGCGTGGTTGATGACATCAGCTCCGGTAGGCACGGTCTGGGACATGCTGCCTGGCAGTGGGCGCAACCGGCGGCCTGAACGAAGCTCCAGCGGGTAGAGCGGGCTGCGGGAGGTAAGAGGACCGAAAATCCACCTCCACCACGTATGAAGTCTTGGTAGTCTTGGTTGCGACCGCGTTTAATTGAGGAAAGACCTCGCAAACGAACGGGCAGTGCCAGTACACAGATGATGACGATAATGATGACCCAGAGTGGCAATGAGGACAAAGAGACAAGCGGATGATGGTGATTGTGATCATGCAGGGATGAGGACGATGTAACAAATGCCCACAATATATATATATATATATATATATATATATATATATATATGTATATATATATATATATATATAGTAACGTGGACTGAAAGAGCGAGGAAGAAGAAGAGATCGGACACTCTCGAGCGATGGTGATTCGGCAGTGACGGTAGAGCGCTGAAATTTTTCGGTGTAAATAAACCCATCGCACCCGTAACAGCTTTGGTGGAACGATGCTGGGTGACTTTCCATCCTGGACCCCGCAGCAGAAGTTCTTCAAAGAAGCAGACGCTTAGCTGGCCTACCCCCGGACAACATCATCATGAACGACGACACAGCAATCCCATTGAAGTACTACGCTGCTGCATCCACCAGTGCCACTGACACGGCATAAGGTGGCCATCGACCTCGACAACCAGACTACTGAGCACCTGAGCCACGAATGTTCTCAGGTAAAACTGACGAAGACGTGGACACTTGGCTAAAACACTTCGACAGAGTGAGCCGCTACTACGAATGGGGCGCACCGGCAAAGGTCGTGAACGTAGTAGTCTTCCTTGCCGGGGCAGCCTTGCTTTGGTTTAAGAACCATGAACATGTCCTCTCCTCTTGGGATATATTTGTAAGGAACTGAAGGCCTGCTTTGGAGACACGAGTTCTATGAAAAAGAAAGCTGAGCAAACGCTGTCACGTAGGGCTCAGTTGCCCGGCGAGACGTGCACAACCTACATTGCAGAAGTATTGAAGCTTTGTGGGATTGTCAACGTAAATATGTCTGACGAAGACAAAGTTGGTCATTTGTTAAAAGGCATCATCGAGGACGTGTACAATTTTTGATATCAAAAGAGAACTTGAACACTCCTTTGATTTTCAGGCAGCAGTGTCACGCATTCCAGGCGTTGTAGACCCGGAGAATTTTACCCAAGTTCGGGCGCTTGGACAATGTTCCCACTGTTGCAAGTATGGACGGAAGTCCGAAGACATTCCCTTCCTAGTACGTCGGGTAGTTCTAGAAGAGCTCGTACGACTTCAAGCAGGTGACGTTCACCACCGGTGCTCGTTTGCCGCGTGCCCCGAACGACCTCCCTACTTGATCCGAGAGCGCCACGTCGAAAACCGACCACGCACGGAAACTGCAGATTTTACACCGCGGCTTCCGTTTTCCCCGACGGGTCACGGCCACCACCGGATGTCATCATCGCGACGTGCCGCTGCGGACCTCCGACCGTCGTCAACCAGGCCTCTACCAGAAGATTACTTTGCGTCATCACAAAATGTTCCTGCGGAGCACGACCCGTCTCCGCGTACTTCTGCCACCTCTGCTCCTGCTAATGTAAGCCAACTCCCCGTTTGCTACACATGTGGTCTCCCAGGGCATATTTCGCGCTTTTGTCCCAGACAGCCGCCTGCACCGCCACGTTTTTCGACACACCCGCCTCGTATGCACAAAACCTGGACTTCTCACCCGGCCGACCACCATCCCCGACAGCAATGGCCTAATGAATTTCGCAGCGAGTCCCCCGTTTTCGAGCGAAGCCTGACACCGCCTCCGACAAGGTCCCGCCGGTCGCCATCTCCACGTCGTCGGTCACCTTCCCCGCATCAGCTGGGAAACTAACTGGTTCGACCGATGGAGGTGCGGTCGCGGGACGGTCAGTTTCGCCGATTCCTCCTTCTGCTCTGATGTTGATGAACAAAGTACGTGTGTGTATAGACGGTGTAGATACTCTTGCTCTTGTAGATACTGGTGCTGCTGTTTCGGTTATGAGTCTTTGTTTCAAACATCGTTTCTTGGGTCACCAAGTTATGTTCGTGTGAAATCGTAAAGAAAGTTTTCCTGGAGTTGGAGGCAAAGCGTTATGCCCTGTTGGTATTTGTTCAGTTGTACTCACGATTGGTGGACAAAATTTCCGAGTTGAATTCACTGTACTGTCTCGCGTAACTCATGACGTCATTTTAGGGATAGCCCTCATTCATGAATGCGGCACTACGCTTGACTGTGGAACTGGAGAGATTCTTTTACAATGTACGTTGCCCGCTGCAATAGCTGATGATTTTCCGACTCTGCCCATCGATGCGCTTTCGTTGTCTGAAGATGTGACGATCCGTGGTCAGACAGCAGTGTTGGTACACGTATGCTCTTCTCATGCCCGCTCAGGACCCTGCACTTGACTTGTGGAGCCTGAACATGCAAACGCAATCAGGAAGAATGTGCTTGTCCCACGGTCTGTCCTTACAGCCATCGATGGACATGCTTGCATGGGGGCGATCAACGCAGCCTCAGAGCCTGTTATTCTACCAGCCGGATTCAAACTGGGAACAATCGAGGAGCAGGCCACGATTGACGTCAGAATGGTCGCGGAGTCTCCAGCCATCAGTCAGACTGCGCCCAACTACTCAGCCGAGATTAAATGTATGATCAATAAATCGTTGCCTTCTTCCGAGCCGAATGTCCTTGAGGAGGTGCTTACACGCTACGCGGCAGTCTTTGATTTCGCTCAAAACAAGCGTTGTTCCATGTTGCCCGAATCCCGTATGCACTACCGCATTAACACGGGAGATGCGACACCGATACGCCAGAAACCCTATCTCGTGTCCCCTTCAGAGAGGCAAGTGATCGCCGATCAGGCCAACGACATGCTGCAGAAAGGCGTTATTCAAGAGGCAAGCAGTCCCTGGGCAACTCCTGTTATATTGGTAAAAAAGAAAGACAACTCTTGGCGATTTTGTGTCGAATACCGCCGTCTCAACGCCGTCACAAAGAAAGACGTGTATCCGCTACCACGCATCGATGATGCTGTTGATTGCACTCGGCCGCATACTTTTCGTCCATCTACCTAAGGTCTGGATGCAGGCAGATACCAATGCACCTGTCTGAAAGAGAGAAGACTCTTCTTGTCACGCCGGATGGGTTATTTGAATTCAACGTTATGCCGTTTGGCTGATGCAATGCCCCAGCTGCCTTAGAGTGATTCATGGACTCCATCCTTCGCAGTCACAAATGGGAGATATGTATGTGTTATCTCGATGATGTAATTATTTTCGCAAGACATTCCACGAGCACAACCATCGGCTTAGCGTTGTTCTAGATTGCGTCAAACAAGCTGGTCTCGTTTTAAACGCAAATAAGTGTCATTTTGGTGAGTGTCAAGCCCTTGTGCTTGGATATCTAGTCGACAGGCACGGCATACGACCAGACCGATAAGTGCTGTCCGAGACTTCAAGCAACCAACGCCTGTGAAAGATCTCCGTAGCTTCGTGGGCCTTATCATTATTTTCGTTGGTTTATCAAAGACCTCGCCCAGCTTGCTCATCCCCTGACAGAGTTGCTCCGGAAAAACGCCCCATTCAGATGGACCGTTGAGTATGAGGCTGCTTTCGAGCAGCTGAAGTATTTGCTTACTTCCGGGCCCCTCTTGCGCCATTTCAACCCAGAGGCACTCACGGAACTGCATAAAAATGCTAGTGGTATCGGTGTTGGTGCCGTGCTAGTTCAATATCACGACAGCCGCCAGCACGTCGTGGCGTATGCAAGTCGTACTTTGACTAAGGCGGAGCGGAATTATACGCTCACCGAACTGGAATGTCTTGCAGTTGTTTTCGCCGTCCAAAAGTTCAGACTTTATTTGTACGGCCGGCAGTTCAACATCGTCACAGATCATCATTCGCTTTGTTGGCTTGTCGGACTACGTGACCCAGCTGGTCGGTTGGCTTGCTGGGCCTTACGGCTTTAGAATATAATTATTCTGTGACCTACAAGAGCGGTCGATGTCACGCAGATGCCGACTGCTTATCTCGTCTTCCATCTCCGACTGTGGATGATGATGATGATGATTTTGACAACTACCAGGCCGCAATCTCATCCAACTTCCCAAATTTGTCTTCCGTCACGAGCAACAGCGTGACCCTTCGCTGAAACCAATGATTGATGTGGTTCGTAGCTCTAAACGCGCCACGCCATTCGTAATTCATGATACCCTACTATATCGCAAGAATTACTCCAGCCATGGTTCCACACTACTACTCGTCATGCCAGAATACCTGCGTCTTGCGGTATTCCAAGCCATGCACGACGACATCACGTCTGGGCACTTTGGATTTGCCCGAAAGCTTTACCGTATCTGACAACGTTTTTACTGGCCTCGACTCTAGAAGACTACCAAGCACTACGTCGCATGTTCTGATGTTTGCCAACGCCACAAACAACCTACCACACCATTGGCCGGCCCACTGCAGCCGGTTAAGCCACCGATATCACCATTCGAAAAAGTCGGCATAGATTTACTGGGCCCTTTCTCCTAGTCTACCACCGGCCGCCGCTGGATTATTGTGTACGTAGATTACCTGACGCGTTATACTGAAACGATGATGCTTGCTTCAGCCACATCATCTGATGTGTCATGGTTTCTTCTACACTCGATCATACTCCGTCATGGGGCCACTCGTGTGGTGATAAGTGATCGCTCCCGACAAATTACCGCTGACGTTGTCGAAGAGTTGCTACGGCTTTGTGGGTGTCAGTATCGCCATTCCACGCCATACCACCCTCAGACCAACGGCCTCACTGAGCGCACATATCGTACCATCATCAACATGATTTCAATGTACGTCGCAGCGGATCACAAGAACTGGAATGCCGTATTACCTTTTGTTACATACGCCTTTAATACCGAGAAACACGAAGTCACGGGTTATACGCCTTTCTTTCTTCTCTATGCTCGTCATCCCCATAGTTTCCTTGACACCATACTTCCTTTTTCGACGAACGAAAACGCCAGTGTCGTGCAGACGTTGTGTCGCGCCGAAGAAGCTCGTCGACTTGCTTGGCTCCGAACTCTTTCCGCCCACGCTCGCGCGAAAGACCGTTACGACGCAAAAGACCCACCCGTGACTTTCGCTACAGGTGACTTGGTCTGGCTGCGGACGCCCGTTCGAAAGAAGGGACTTTGCAAGAAGTTTCTTTCTAAGTACTCAGGACCATTCGTCATTACTCAGTGCCTAAGTGACATCACTTACGCTGTTGCGAAAGTGACAGCTCAGAACCAGCGTTCGCGCAAGACGCAAATTGTGCACATTGCCCAATAGAAGCCCTACAACAACCTATCGCTTCTACTCGCTCGGTGAGCTTCTTCTGGGCCGAAGGAAAATGTAACGCGGACTGAAAGAGCGAGGAAGAAGAAGAGATAGGACGCTCCCGAGCGATGGTGATTCGGCTGTGACGGTAGATCGCTGACATTCTTCAGTGTAATAAACCCATCACATCCGTAACCGTATATATATATATATATATATATATATATATATATATATATATATATTGTAGCATTCATATATGACACATGCAGGAGCACGCCAGTAAAGAAGAGAAGGAAGAGTGTTCTTGCTGCTCGCGCTTGCTCCGCTTGACAGCTGCTGGACTTAACATCTGCGTTTCTCCAAATAAAAGTGTCTTCGGCTCACTGCTAAAGGCGTACTAACAAGTGGTGGAGACTGCTGGATCCATTTCCCATCCTGTAGCTCCACTATCGAACTCTACCTTCGCCGTCAACGATGTCCGCCGACGTTGCACAGCGGACCATTCCTACATCCCCACCTGACCGCTGTCCCGGTGTCCCGAGAGAGCGAGACCCGGTCATCTTGAGTGGCACCGATAAGCAAGACGTCGAGGAATGGCTCTCTTCGTGTAAGTGTCAATAATAGGTGGGACGAAAACGACAAACTTGGCCGCGTCCATTTTTACCTGGGAGGAGTATTGGAGCTCTGGTTCAACAGCCATGAAGCTGAGCTTACCGACTGGGCCACTTTCAAGACCACCTTCACGGACGTGCTTGGCCGACCAACAGTGTGCAAGCTCCGCACAGAACAGCGCTTTCGAGATCGCGCCCAACTGTCTGGAAAGGATTCATGGTGAACTTATTTACAGCGCAACATATCCTGAGCAAATGGCCTAGCCTACCGTCTGTCTGGAAATGGTTTCACGTCCTACATCAAGGACGTTGTGGGCCTCTACCGTCGCTACAATCTCGGCATGTCCGAAACAGCCGAGGTCAAACATATCATGAAAGGCATCGAAGATGATGCCTTTCACATGCTGGTGGCGCAAGACCCGCGAACAGTTGCGGAAGTTATTCAGCACTGCCAAAACCACGATTAGTTGCGAAAACAGCGCATTTCAACGCGACGCCCCAATATCTCCTTGACCACGACGTCACCATTGACAGATGGGGCAATTTCACCGGAACATACGGCATTGACGCCGCAAATCCAACAATTATACCGAGAGGAAATGACTTGCCAGTTGTCTTTTCCGCCCTTCCTTCCCAGCAATACTCATGGGCTGACCTCGTCGCTGCGCCAAACCATCGAAGAGCACGTCTGCGAGGCACTTACGCCCACGTACTAGCCACCACATGTGTCCGCTCCGCTGACTTACGCTGACGTCGCACGAAGGCCGGGATATGCGCCGTCAAACGTCGTCGACTGTGCCCACCAAAAAAAAACGCCTTCCACGCAACAAGCGTTCCGGCAGGTTCGCATGTTCTCTTTTCCCACCGTCCTTCAACGCTTCCGAACAATCCTTGGCGCACACCGGAAAACAAACCCATCTGTTACTACCGTCGTTTGTCTCGCCATGTTGAGCGCTTCTGTCACCGGCGCGTCTCTCACCCAGATACCACTGACAGAGCCACCACAGACGCTGCCTCTCGATGCTACTTCGGATACCCCTCCCCCGAGCCGCCGCGCCTTCAACCAGCACCGATCGCCCTCCCCACGCCGACGTTCACCTTCACCGATGCTTCGGCGTGCACCACCTGCTCAAACAGAAAACTGAATATCGAAGTTCCGGAGGCGAGAATTGCGCCCCCGTCGAGCTTTACAAGACCTCGTCCTCTACCCACTAACGAAATAACTGTTTTTTGAGTGTGTTGTCGTTCAAGCAATAATCAATACTGGAGCTGCCACGTCTGTTTTGAGTGAAGCAATATGTGTCACAAGTTAAAGTAAGTTATGATTCCATTTTCTGGCTTCTCCCTGCATATGGCAACCACGCATCAAGTGAACCCTTTTATGGCGTGCACAGCTCGGCTACTCATCCAAGACGTTTTGTACGTGGTCAAATTCATCGTTTTTCCATACTGCTTGTATGACGTGATATTAGGCTGGGACTTCCTTTCCACACATCATGCCGTTGTTGATTGTGCCCGGGCTGTACTATAATTATCATCACTCTCTGACGACGATTCTAACAAGTCTTCCATTTCTCGTGTCGTCGTCGCAGCAGACACGGATATCCCACCTATGTCTTCGGTTATTGTGCCGATCTCCTGCGACCATGCTGCTTTTTCGAACGCCATGTTAACGCCGTCTGAAGAATTCACTTCTCCAAAGAAACGTTGTTCTACCTTTTGCTTTTTTGGTGATAGAAAACACTTTCGCAACCATTTACGGCACAAATCTCCTTTCAGTGCCAGCCAGATTATTCGGGTGGTGAATGCATCGGCCGTTTCGAGGAAATTGATTGTGTTTGCGCCAGTCAACTGCTCGATCACGCAACAAACCTTCAGACCGCCAGTGTTACTTCCACTCTCACGTCCACCACATCTTCCCTAGGCGCCTTCCTTCCCTCGATTGATTCGGACCTTCCTGTTGTCCAACGGACCCAACTCTTAACACTTCGTGACCGCTTCCGGATGTCTTTCGACTTCAAGCAAACCAACTTGGACCGAATATCTGCAATTGTTTATCGTATAGACACCAGCACCCACGCACCATTGCGTCAGCGTCCATACCAGGTCCATCTCGCCAAACGCCAAGTTATTAACGATCAAGTGTCTGATATGCTCAATCGCAGCGTCATGCAGCCGTCCAACAGGCCGTGGGCCTCCCCATTGGTACTGGTCAAAAAGAGGGACGGCAGCATCCGATTCTGTGTTGATTACAGGCGCCTTAACAAGATCACATGCAAATATGTGAATCCACTCACCAGAATTGACGACGCGCTCGACTGTTTGAAGAAGCAGAGCTCTTTTCCCTCTGGATCTTCGATCAGGATACTGGCAAGTACCCATGGATAAACCTGACCACGCCAAGAGTGCGTTTGTTACTCCGGACGCATTGTACGAGTTTTACGTGATGCCTTTCAGTGTTTGCAACGCCCCTGCCACCTTCGAGCGTCTGATGGACAACATACTTCGAGGCCTCAATTGGCAGACGTGTCTTTGCTATCTGGACGACGTTGTCGTTTTTTTCAAAAAACTTTGATACTCATCTTCTGCGCCTTGCAAGTGTCCCGAAATGCCTGACACATGCTGGGCCCCAACTAAACTTCAAAAAGTGCCATTTTACTGCCCGGAAGCTCACCATCTTAGAGCATGTTGTCAGCAAAAGTAGTGTCTACCCGACACTGCGAAACTCTGTGCCGTCACCAAGTTTCCTAACCCATCGACACTAAAAGAACTCCGGAGCTTTATCGGCTTATGTTCATACTTTCGTCGATTCGTCCGTAATTTCGCATTCGTAATAGCACCTTTATCACGGCTACTTTCTGGCAGGGAAGGAATTTCGGCGTGGTCTTCCGCTTGTGATGACGCATTTGCGAAACTACGTCAGTTGCTGACATCTCTGCCGATTTTCCGTCACTTTGACCCAGATGCCCCTACCGAAATCCACTCCGACGCTAGTGGAGTTTGCCTTGGCGCAGATCTTGCTCAACGCAAGTCTGGCTTCGATGAGTACGTTGTTTTTTATGCCAGTCGCGCTCTTACTAGGGCTGAAGAGAATTATTCGGTCACAGAAAAGGAATGTGTGGCCATCGTTTGGGCAATCCCAAAGTTCTACCCTATCTCTATAGCCGTCCATTTGACGTCGAGACTGATCACCACACCCTCTGCTGGTTACCGTCACTAAAAGGCCCGTCTGGCCGTCTGGCTCGTTGGGCATGGCGTCTCTAAGACTATGATATCCGTGTCGTCTACAGGTCGGGCCGCAAGCATTTTGATGCTGACGCTCTTTCCCGCTCTCCACTTCCCCATGAACATGAAAGTGCGTCTGTTTCCAGTCTCGATGCGGCGGCACCTTTGTTACAGTGGCTAGAGTAGGAAAATGTGATGAGCGGCAAGCGGCGCCACGGAGGGCACTGAAGCCTCCGAGGAGGAGCCACGTGGGGGTGCGCGCAGTCGTTTATACGTTGTTTGTACACTTCCAACAATTTCGTCAGGCGCTTTCGTCCTCATTTCCGTTTGTGCGTAAGCACTCTCATGGCGCGAAAACAAAGTCATTGCTTCGTCCGGGCGTGCACTACAGGCTACAAGTGAGATAAAAAGCAGCATGCGTTGTTCGTGGTTCAAAAGAACGAAGTTTTGTTTGCGCAATGGTGGAGAGAGATCCCGTGCGCTGACAAGCTGCTTCAAAAAACCTCGGCTGTGTGCGAGCTGCGCTTTGATAAGAGGTACATCTCCCGGCACTTTGAGCACACTGTGAACAGCGAAATTGTCTGCGTTTGTAGCGGTAGGCCCAATGGCGTGCGCAGGATTCCCATTCAAGGAGAGGGAGGGGGCGAAGGTTCATTGCAGCGCTCCCCCTCTATACTAAATCAGTGGATGGGGCAGATTTCGCGCCCCCCTTTTAGGTGACTAAACGAGTGCCCCGCTGCCTAAGTCAATGTAAAGAGCCGATTTAGCCCCCCCCCCTCCCAGGTGACTACGCTTATGGGGAGGCCTTTCGAAGAAGCTTTTCGCATTTGTAGACGCCCTTGAAATCACTTTTTCAAAGTGGTTTAGCTACAACGAGCTTCAGAATGACAGCTTGAAAGAGCTTGTTTCCTGCATGCAAAAAAGAGATGGCATACTGGCTTGCGCACAATATGGCTCGAGTCTCACCAATTAAATGACCAAGTTTTTCTGGCTTGAACAAAATTTATCCCGAAATACAGTCAACGAATACATGTATCTTCTGCGACGATATAGCTCCTTTAGAACATATGCTCTGCCGGTACCCCGCGTTATGCTGTGTGGAAGTCATCACGCCGTCCAAATGAGAGGGTGACAAGCTCCGGGCTCGTACAACAGTTATTGGCAGTCCTTTGTCTTTCTGTCACGACGTGGGAGCGGCTCGCCACGTGCTAAAGCGTGTTCCGAAAAACCAAATAAAGTCCATCTATCCATCCAACCCATCTGCGTTTTTACACAAAGGCACTCCACAAGGACCGAGCATCTTCTTATGAGAACAGGAAGCACCTGAAGCTAAGGCGCGTCATGTAGGTTTGCAGCCCAAGGTCAACAATGTTCTGTCATGCGCTTGTGAACTTTAGAACTTCTTTTTCTTGGAGATAAAAGAAAGACAGGCGACCAACTATTAAGAATGCACTGTTGCAAAGAGATTGTGAGTCACTACTCGGCAAAGTAGTGTATGGCCAGTGTGCAGAATATAAAATGTTTTCATCCAGGTACCGCTCGTGATTCTCGTTTCTGAGTTTGATAATGAGTTAGCAGAAGTTTCTATAGCGAGCCATGTATGCTACAAATATTGGGGCTTTATTTACAGATTTATGCTTTAGGAAATGATGGTTCGCCGTGGAAGGTGTTGCAAGCAATGACTCACAACAGACTTCATCGTTCCACTCTTCTGCCACTTCACATCGACAAAAGGTTTCAGTGCCGTCACACGCTCACTATCGGCACCCTGTCGCTATTTAAGTTCAGTCGCGCACCCGCGTAGGCATTCTGTAATTTCAGAAGCTAATTAACATATTTGCTCAGTTGTCTTTTGAGGCCGTACACGAGAAAAAAACATATTTTAGATGTTTCACACTGCCCACGCACATGGTTGATTTCCGTCTCTTCCAGTGCATCACTGCCTTGCGTGACGTGCAAACGGGTCCAGCGCCACCAAGAGGTTTCCTCCCAAGGCGTTACGCGCAAGTCGACACGTTCATTACACTTTCCTATTCTAGGCACTGTATTTTAATCGTCGGACTACTTGACGCTAGTAACATATGTACATAACCTTCGCCCACGTCACTGTGGCTGTGTTCCCACAGAGTGCTGTCGCTGAATCTATTGGCCATCATGTCATCGGTCAATTGAATGTATTCACCCGTTATTTTTGGCTTCTTTGTAAACTCGTTTTCTTTGATGCTGGAGAAATTCATAGTTATCTTCCTCCGCAGGGCGACCATCCTTCAAAAGTTCGACACCTTCTGGCAAAACGTGGACTCCAACCACATATTAATCAACTCGTCGTGGAATCTCCTAAGCGCACGATTCCTGCTGCTTCAACTTGCGATGGCGCTCTTGCTCACACTTCGCTACTGACTTTCGATCGACAAAAAACGATAGAGGGAAAGCTTGAAGCTGCAAAAAAGTACAACCCGAGATGCTTTCTCAGCGTTGTACAATAAGTCCAGCCGTTACACCAATCTCGAATTTTTAGTGTACCAACTTGTCATGGATAGTTGCACACAATAAACTTTGCATTATTTCATTAAAGCGACTTATCAATTAAGGGTGGTGTGTGTGATACTTCTTTCTCGTGGTAGGCATTACAAATCTGAGATAAGGAACTGAGTGAGTCTAAAAGTAGAACTGATCAGAGCGCCGCCTTTGTGTGTTTGGTTGGAGGAACAAAACGAGGGAGGGGCACCGGTACATGTAAGAAAATTGCGGGAGCCTTGCGCTATACGCCTTTATGACTTAAACACGATAGCGATATCCTGCCTGTAGTGTATACTAAATCCAAAATGGCTTGTGTTAGTGGAATTTTCGTATACGCCTGCATTTTTTGTGAAGGGTAGCAGGTCTTGAAGCCTGGCAATCGTGTGCGGGAAATCTTTTCGCACTTGCTATGCACCCATTGCGTGGCCCTAACTAAAAAAGAGCAGTAACGTGTGTGCCTGTTGCGGTGGGTGCCCGTTTCAACCCATGAATACAAGATCATCTCATGCTCTCACACTAAATCACAAGTTACGCTTGTATCAAGCATCATTACTACAATAATACATGTTACATTGCGAAGCATGCATACAGTACGTGCGCGTTTGTAATGTATTAAAGTTACTTTTCCTACATATCCAAACAGAGGAACTTAGTTTGACTGTATTTTCAAGCAGACGTGTTGCTCTGAGGCAATAATGAAAAATACCGGGTCTGAGTGGGAATGAAACTCGGATCGTTTGTCTGGCAAAGGGTGTACTACCACAAAGTCGGGCCTCGCTTGTAAATTGTGGGGTATCGCAATGGAGAGTGCCAAGCTCTTGGAGTGAACGGACACAGTATATGCGGTCTAAATGAACCAAACACACATAAATATCACTGCTTTTAGATCGACATACATCCATTGTGATCAACACACTAAAACAATATTACACAACACTCAACAAAATAACAAACACAAGGCGGCGTTGCCAACGCTTGACTCACCAAGAGGGCCCACGGCCGACGTCTTGCGGTGTCGTCTACAGCCGACCACTCGCGCCAACCGCCACCCGCCAGTGAGGCCCGCTTCTCTCTCATGTGCCGCCACCCAGGCTTGCCGCCAGCAGTCACCGCTGGTGCTACCTTTCTAACTATGATGATGATGATGGTGATAAATGCTCGCGAGCACCATGCCACCTACCACTCGATAGTTGTGACCCCTGAATGCAGCCTATGCGCGAAACATGTGCGCTACGAGGCGCAAACGACTCTACAAGGGGTGTTAGCACATCCACAGAGTACAGAAAAAATAACTCACTCTGCTTGGAAATGCAGTGAAAGTAACTTTCATGCCTTGCAAACACACGTGTACTCTATTACTTGTTTCACAATGCAACATTGATAACCATTTTGTGGGATTAAACATCCCAAAACCACGATATGATTATGAGAGACGCCCTAGTGGAGGGCTCCGGATATTCAGACCACCTGGGGTTCTTTGACGTGCACTCAAATCTGAGCACACCGGCCTACACCATTTCCACCTCCATCGGAGAAGCAGCCACCGCAACCGGAATTTAATCCCACAGCCTGCGCGCAATGCAACATAAAATACTGCCGTAATAGTGCATGGTACAAGAGAACATTGCTATTGGGCGTCAGAACATGGCATTATCATACTCAATTCATAGTTGAAAGCCAGCAACCTACTACAAAAGTGACAACGCTAGTACCAATTCCATCTGGATATCAAACCTGCTCATTGTGTCGGCCATGGGCTCTGACGTCACTTTGTTTTGACCAGTGTGTTTCGCTGCACAGACCTCCCTACGTGCGCTCTCGTCACTCGACAGACATGGATTGCCAAGCCAGACGAAAGGCTTCGAAGCGTGCTAGTGTTATTGTTGGCGACTTGAGATGATCATATTTTTCTGTGTCCGTGAACTGCAGTGTGGATATGTGATGCGTTTTGTGCACTTGATATTCCCAATCTGTACGGCTGAAAATCCAAATGACTGCGCGATGCCGAGTGGCGAATGGTCGCGTCAAAGGGACTGATGCTGTGTGTGTTCAAGCTTCTTAAAGACAACCGAAGAACGAAATTGGAGCATGTCGTTCGTCAAGCTGACGTCGACACCCATTGTCTTTATGACACGAAGGCACGTGTGTCCTTACTACCCATTTATAAGCCGATCCCCATCGTCACCATGTTCCATTCTTGCTCCAAAATAAGGGTGTTATGTGTGCTTCTGACTTGTTGGCGTAGGCCTTGAAATTGTATTGATAAATGCTAGTAGCAGGACGTTTTTAGAGCAGACATTTTTCCTTCAGAGTAAGCAAACATTTTGCAGCTGGTGACTTGCATTACCTCTATTCACTTGGTTGATAAACATAGAATGAATGCTGTTGCATTACGTATTGGATCGATTTTGTGCATTTTATTTTCTTGCCGGTGCTTATCTCGCGTTTTTGCAGTACCATTGCGGTCCGCACCTTAGTCTAGTAATATGTTTCCTTAAAATTTACATGCGTGTAGACGCTTACAGTGAAGCGCTTTCTTAATTGGCTTTCAGATGTGCGATCTCTACTTCAAGCTAGAGCAATTAACAACCACTACCAAACATATAACAATTTAAGAACCGGCAGTGTAGTAGAAATGCCCACGGGGGATACACGGTTTAATATAGACCCATCACTAACAGTTTTCTCAGGCCCTAAGTTCTATGACTGACTACGCACCTCTGCGAAAGGGGCCAAGCAAAAGAGGAAAAGCTGGTCCTTGTTTCAGTCAAAAGACCATTGCCGTTTTTGTTAAACGATAGATTTTGTTTTCTCTCGCATTAGTCATCACCCTGATATTGTGCTAATTACCATACTTGTGGCAGCAGAACACACTCTCCTCCATAACTACGTGTCTATGAAGACAGGTATTGAAAAGAGCACAAACAAAACTGCAGAAGCTTTGCAAATGCGTTAAGAACAGTTTCTCTGTATGCTCTAGATAGTGTGTGTGTGCGTGTGTATATATACTGTAGGCATTCATTAAGCACATCTATTATCCTACACATATTTATCATCATGAGTGGTCGTCATCTGGATCTGCTGTGCGGACTTGGCTTGTCTGAGTTCTGTGCCTTGGGCGTGGTCAATTCATCGTGTCTTCTGGGCCTAATAAAGGTTGCTTTCGCCGTTACATCACACGTGGTGGAGTGTGCTCTACGATCTTCCGTCCTTACCCAGCCCGATCTGCCTCCTGGAGCTCCGCTCAGGTCGTCGTTTGTGCCAGGTGCCCGGTAACATGCCTAAGGACGAGCCAACCGACGCTTCTGCGTCTACCTCCACGGCCCCGGCTACCGTGGCCCATTCATTGTGCATTATCACCGCGCACCAGCGTGAGCCGCCCACGTTCGCCGGACTTCGAGGTGAAGATGTCGAGGATTGGTTGGACCAGTTCAATCGAGCAAGTTCCACTAACAACTGGGATAATCATACCAAGCTTCGCCGCGTTTCTTTCTATCTGACAGGCGTAGCGAAAACATGGTTTTTCAATCATGAAACGGACATTACGGACTGGACACGTTTCAAGCAACAGCTTCGCCGAATTCTGTGCACCTCAATGGTTCGTTCAGCTCTCGCGAAGAAGACACTGGATGCTCGCAAGCAACAATGCGGTGAGTCCTACACATCGTACATAGAAGATGTGCTTGCTCTCTGTCGCCGTTTCAGCACGTCCATGTCTGAATCAGAGAGAGTTCGTCATCTATTGAAAGGGATCGGCACGGTCGCGTTCAATGCCTTGGCCATTCAAACCCGACTACAGTCGCTGACGTTGTTGCCACGTGCCAACGCCTGGGGGAACTTGAATCCCAACGGTTACCACCGGACAGCGCTGAAAACACCACCACGACTGATGCCTCATTGCGTGCCATGATTCGGGCAATAATACGCGAAGAGCTGCAATTTCTCGGCCTCTCGAAGACATTGAGTTCACCTCCCCCCTCCAATACTGTTTTGCGCGACGTTATCAAAGAGGAGTTTGCGTCCATGACCGGGCCAGCGTATGTACACTCTCCAGTACCTCGACTCAAGCCGACGTACGCACAAGTCCTCGCTGGCTCACCACCCGTCGTACAACCGATGCCCGCAAACTCGACACCTGTCCCACTGGCTTCGTTGACTACGAGTGCGCCTAGACAGCCCTTTCACCCACCGTGGCGGCCGCCTCGTCGGATCTGTGATTACTGTGGCTATCGGGGCCACATTGCACGCGTCTGTCGAAATCGTCAGCAGGACGAGCGTCGTGGATTGACACCTACGGACGAGATGATGGGACAAGCTAGCACGCTTTCCAACATCGTCTTTATGATCCGCCGCTACGTCGCTCACCGTCTTCAACTGCGACATCTGAGCCAACCAGTTCCTACCGCTCTACTAGACGCCGCTCACCCTCACCCCTCCGCCGCTCCACGTCTCCATTGCGACCTGTCTCGCAATTCACCAACCAACGCACGGAAAACTAACCTCTGCAGCTTTTGGAGGAAAAGCTGCATCGAACGAAAAGACAGAAATTCCTCCAGTGCGTCCATATAATACGATATCTCTTTTAATAGAAAGTGTGTACGTGCAAGCTTTAATAGACACTGGTGCTTGTTTGTCTGTGATTGATCGTTCTTTTTGCTCACGTCTGCGAAAAGTCACCACCCCTTATGATGGACCTACACTGCACGCCGCTCAAGGGAATGCCATTAGACCAGCCGCTATGTGCACCGCTCGTGTTTTCATAGCTGGTACTCTTCATTTTGTGCAATTTGCTATGTTGAGTTCGTATGCCCACCAGCTTATATTTGGCAAGGATTTTCTGTCTACGGCGAACGCTTCCATCTGCTGTCGAGAAAATGTTCATTTGATGGAAACTGACTATGCCCTGAATGCGGATGACAAGCCCGTTCGCTTGCTCGCTGCTTAAGATACCCAGCTACCGCGTGGTCATCAGCGGATAGTTGCCATCACTTCTAATGTGATCGACTCTGGTGACGTGTTTGTCCAACCATCTGCACGCTGTCTCACAAGAGGTACAGCCCTTGCTTCATGTCTAGCGCGGTTCCACAACGGCTCTGGACTTCTCTACGCTACAAACCAGACTTCTGAGAAAATTCTCATTCCTAAAGGAACCACAATGGCTTGTGTTTCTGAATCTCAACCTGTCACTGTTGTTCCGCTTATGCCAGCGTGTTCTGACCTTCCTTCTATTGGACGTTCATCAAGCATTTCTGTTCTTGCTGCGACTATTAGTCCAGATCTGATTCGCAGACAGATGAGTTGCTTACCTCGCTACAAAAACATACGAGATTGTTTGATGCCCATTCCTCATCTATGGGACAGAGGTCCATTATTAGGCATCGTATCCAGACCGATGGCACTTCCATCGTACGCCGTCGACCATATCGCGTCTCTTCGTCCGAGCGTGAGATCATTGAACAAAATGTAGCCGATATGCTGCAACGGAACATTATGCGTCCCTCCGTGAGTCCTTGGTCATCCCCTGTTGTTTTAGTAAGGAAAAAATGGCTCCGTGCGATTTTGCGTCGAATACAGAGCACTTATTAAAATTACCCACAAGGATGTTTACCCCATGCCGCGCATAGACGATGCTTTGGATTCACTGCAAGGTGCTGAGTACTTCTCAAGCCTATACCTGCGTTCAGGTTACTGGCGAATACCTATGCACGAGGATGACAAAGAAAAGACAGCGTTTTCAACACCAGATGGGCTGTACGAATTCATCGTCATGTCATTCGGCTTTTGCAATGCTCCAGCAACATTCGAGTGGATAATCGACACAGTTTTACGAGGCTTGAAGTGGAAGACTTGCTTGTGCTATTTAGACGATATCGTTATTTTCTCGTCGACCTTCCCTCAGCACTTCAAATGACTGGACGAAGTTCTTACGTGCCTTGCAAATGCAGGCCTTCAGCTGAACACCAAGAAGTGCCGTTTTGCAAGCAAGATGATTAAAGTGTTAAGCCACATCGTAAGCAATGACGGTATTCGTCCCGATCCTGACAAGCTTTCTGCTGTCCAACACTTCGCGCGTCCTGAAAAAGCCAAAGAATCGCGCAGTTTCCTCGGCCTCGCCACTTATTTTCGCAGATTCATTCGAGAATTCGCCTCAATAGCTTCACCATTGGGCAAGTTGCTCGGATCAGGCGTCGCCTTTGTGTGGTCTCCTGAATGTGAAGCGGCGTTTGCCCAACTGAAGTGTGCACTCACATCCGAACCAGTCCTCTGCGATTTCGACGAAACCGCGCCTACGCTCCTGCATACAGACGCTTGTGCTCGAGGTATTGGTGGAATTCTCTTACAGCGAGACGAATCTTCACGTGAGAAAGTCGTCACATACGCGAGCCGTGCACTGACCCGTGCCTAAAAGAGTTATACCATCACCGAACAGGAGTTCCTAGCGGTCGTACGGTCGATACAAAAGTTTCGACCCTATCTCCACGGCCGCCACTTTACTGTGGTTGCGGATCATCACGCCTTGTGCTGGCTCTCGACAATAAAGAACTTGTCCGGCCGCCTTGGGCGCTGGATTCTTCGCTTACAAGAATACGATTACACGATCACATACAAGTCGGGAAATAAGCATAAAGACGCCGACGCACTTTCGCGTTGCCCGCTCTCTTCGGAGCCACTTAACAAGCCCGCCCCTGCCGCACTCGAGAAGCTTTCGTCCGTCTCTTCCCTACATATTTCGTCAATGGCTACTGTGGACCCAACTTCTCCAAGCCAGTGTGGTTTGTTCTTATCTCACCAACGTGCTGACCCTTACTGTCCCCACATCATGAACTGTCTTGACTGTACTTGCCGGCCCCCTAACGCCCGTCTTCGCCAACAGTGACGCAATTCAAGCTCAACAACCACGTCCTGTACCGTCATACCTACGACCTTGATGGTCAACGCTGGGTGCCCGTTCTACCTCACTCTCTTCGGGCTCAAGTCCTAAAGACATATCACGACGACATGTCTGCTGGACACATCAGCTTCTAGAAAACGTATGACCGCTTAAAACGTCACTATACTGGCCGGGCTTGTCCACCTGTGTCGCGAAGTACGTTCCCTTATGCGCCCTTTGTCAGCGTCGCAACCTACCTACATCAACTTGAAGTGGACAATTACAACCGCTCCCGTGTAAACTGCAACCATTCGAGGTAGTTGGCATTGACCTGTATGGTCCGCTTCCTATGACTGTCATGGGCAATCGATGGATAGTAAGACGGTAAGTCGGGCCAGTTGGTTAGGATCCATCGTGAACTTTCTTACAGCGCACCAGAAAAACAGCGCCGTCTTTTCTTTCTGTTCTACTCCTTCCCTGTCCTGTATTTTTTTGGTGTTGCGCTGTAAGAAAGTTCACGATCAATCGATGGATAGTTACAGCTGTGGACCACCTGACCCGCTACGCCGAAACAGCTCCCATACCTTCTGCATCAGCTTCGGAAGTGGCAGACTTCATCCTTCGAGCAATAATCCTTCGACACGAAGCTCCTTGTGTAATCCTGAGCGACCGTGGAAGAGTATTTCTTTCAGAACTCGTCGAAGAAGTGCTCAAGGCATCCGGCACTACACAAAACAAGCTCCAGTTGCCATCCTCAGACGAACGGCCTGACTAAGCGCTTTCATCGTACACTGTCAGATATGATAGCGATGTTTATTGAACCCGGCCACAGAAACTGGGGCACCATTTTGCCATTCTTTACTTTTGCAAATAATACCTCTGTACAGCGCACAACCGGTTACTCGCCGTTCTACCTCGTCCATGGTCGCTTCCCTCTTCTTTCCTCAATTTTTTGTTCTTCTCTGCGTCTCTCAAACCATGTTCTTCTTCAAGTAAAGAATACGTGTCTCGTCTACTTCATTGCCGCCAGCTGGCTCACGTCAACACTGAAGCCAAGCAACAGGATCGCAAGCTTGAATATGATGCCTCTCATCGTGCCGTGTCTTTCAGCCCTGGCGGCGAAGTCCTCCTTCTCACGCCCACTCGCACTCCCGGACTGTGCGAGAAGTTTCAATTACGTTTTATTGGCCCCTACACTGTGTTGGAGCGAACGTCTTCTGTGAATTATTGCGTGGCACCCGTTCTTCTTCCGACGGACCGCCGCTACAGGGCAGAAGAAATAGTCCACGTATCCCGCATGAAGCCTTTCACACGGCATTCATCTTCGCTTTAAACTGCAGCCAAGAACTGCGGTCAAGATGACCGCTTTCACGTGGGAGAAAAGGAGTTAGTGTAGGCATTCATTAAGCACATCTACTATCTTTACACATATTTATCATCATGAGTGGTCGTCATCTTCATCTGCTGTGGGGACTTGGCTTGTCTGAGTTCGGTGCCTTGGGCGTGGTCGCTTCATCGTGTCTTCTGGGCCTAATAAAGGTTGCTTTCCCCTGTACATCACAATACATATATATACATACCGTAATTATGTTGTCAATTTAATGGGTCAAAAAAATTCACTCCTATAGATCGACCACACGTTCCATTGCGTTAATCTTTCGCTTTTTGTGAAAGAAATGGCTCACAGGTAGTGTCTAATTGTTTTAAAGCACAATATTATACTTAAACCAGCACCCTTTTTACCCAATAGATAGAATAAAGCAGTTAAGCATGTAAAACTTGCCGGGAACAGTATATTTTAACGGAAGGCGATTGTGCCAATGGATTCACGGGCTTCCGTACGCGCGCTCGCTTGGGCATAATGAGTGAAGTCACGGCGGCAATGAGCAGGCCTGATAATCTTCTAGGTGACATTGCTAGTGCACCCGTACGACCCCGCAGAGGGTGCATACCAAATTTTAAAAGATTTCATACACCAAGTGTTTGAAGAGCGCACTAGAAACAGAATGTCGCTATTGTAATCAACTCCTAAAAGAGAAGCTTCAGGGTCCCCCCAATTGTTTTTTTTCTGATATTTTTCAATTTTCGGTCGCACACAAGATGACGATGTTTCTTTCACCACCAATTACACTGACGCCTACACTAAAATATCTGCCAAGCGATATCAGTAACGCTATCGTGTGAGAACATGGCAAGGATGCGAAGCTACCTTTCTTTACAGTCACTCATCATTCTTGAAGATAAACACGTGAAATTTTGCGGGAAAAACATTATTGGAATATATCATTGACACTATTACTTTTCATAAATATTTTCAGTTCACTTATTTCTGCTACATTAAAAATGACGTACTGCACACTCATCAATACCATTGGCTCTCTATCACTCTCTGTGCTAAACAGATCACACTTCTTTTTGAGTGTGTTACGTCAGAGCGAGGAAGTAATGAAAAGTTTATTGAAATAACTGTTTACACGTAGACACGAAAGTATGTATGGCTTCGTCCTTCACCGATAAGCACCGCCTAGGCGTAGCTGACAGAATGAGAATGAAATTGCGGGACGACGCAAGATTGTTTCTATATTTATTTTATTGCGTTGTACTGCACCAAACATTCCTTCAGAAAATTGTTTAATCAGCCATAATTTGTCACTGCTAGGAAATAATGAATCGGCCCGCTCTCAGTTACTGTTCTTTTTTTGGTCATCTGGCATAGTTACATATATACCATCAAACTAAAACATCAGTTTCACGACCCCAGTGTTGTAGTTTTCTTCTTTCTTTTTCCGCTTTTTCTTTTTTACTACCTGCCCATATCTTCCGCCATTCGCTGGCCATCCAACTGATATGACAAACGCGAGGACTAAACGAAGGCTGTTTTTTCGCATAACGTGCTTCAATTGAGAGCCCCTGGAACATGTACCGATGCTCAGCGTACATGTACAGGTCCCCGCAGCCGTACCGACATGGTTGAGCGTTCGCTTTCAATGCGCGTGGCGCCGGGTTCGGTTCCCAGTTCCGACCGGGAACACATCAGTTTTTCTCAGTGTGTGGAGAAGTCCACCTACACAGCGCTGGGTTGTTTCTGGGTGCTCAGCTCGAAGGGTAGCCCCATAAAATTTTGCGAAGGCCCCTGGCCGTGCTCTAAAGGTTAACTCCAGTAATTTTCGAGGTCTATGGATTTCAGTGAAATTTGCTGGAAACGTTCCTTTGCACACTACCGTCATTTATGCTAAATTAAAGGCTTGAGGGACGACCTGATTGTTGGCGAACGAATTTTAAAGATTGCCTCGAAACGGCTCACCTGGTTTGCCAGAATTATTGGCCCCACTGTCTGTGTGCCGTCACGTTGGGCATGTCAACAGAAGTGACGCAGCAATGACATCGCTAAACTTGGCCGCTTCAGTGTTTACTGTGCCCGCCGTAGGCGATGGCGGTGGTGTTCGGCGTTGTTTTTTCTTCCTCCTTGGTGTTTGGCTGGCGCTTCGCTGGTTTGGCGCGCAATTTTCTCTTTCCTGTGGATGAGTGCGCGATGGGTGGTAGTTGGTGTTTCGTTTTGGGCTGCTCAAACTGCTCACACAAGACGCAGATTGTTTGCTATCATTGCTTTTCACGTTATAGTGCCCTCCATGATAAGTGAATCAGTGCGATCAGTCGGGACTACTGGTTAAAGAGAAAAATGGCATGCGTGTGATCCGATCATTTCACGCGGGAGTCCTATACCACACCGTTCACTTGATCGCAGCTTTTGGGTTGTAATCCATTTAATAATCCCAGCATAGCAGAAATCAGTTGGCAACAGACATACTCGTCTTTGCACGCTGGTCTGCAGTCGCCACTAATGCATCTGTGTAGCAAAGACATGCCTTTTCATGTAATAACAAAACATTGACAAATCATCCACAGGTACTACTTACCCTTCATCGTGATATTGCAACGATAGTTGCTTCCCTTACGGAAATGCCAAATATGACACTTGTATATGTTATATATGGCCACATTTAAGCATATATGTCACCTTATGTTGCTTCCTTTTACCATATATGGATGTATATCTGGCGGGGTTAGGCTCGTGTATGCGGTTATATAGAGCCATATATGACGTGTTTGGCCCATATAAGGAGCCAAATCTGGGCTTATAAGGCACGGCCACACCATATATAACATATCAAGTGGATCGTTATATGTGGAAGTGCTCCCTTATAAGGGATGAACCACGTATATATTTAGCACCATGATGACACACTTTTATGCGGATTGTAACATATAAGAATTCGTACACAAAGGGGACCTGCTTATTTTCGACAACAAGAGTAAGAACTATATATATATTGATTCTGCCATGCGAAAAAAAACAAAATTTCAGGTCAGCTTTGTGTACGTAGTAGCTGCAACTACGCATGCATTCGTGTAAATTAACTTGTACAAACTTTCCATGGAATTTAGGTTTGAAACAATAAGTTGCAACTATTACGATGTAAATATTGCATACGAGAGCCGACAAGTTTTACAATGAATGAATCGTGTCAGGTCGCAAAACGTAATGAACCTCCCGAACCTCGCTATTAGTACAGTGCATTCCTGTATAGTATTATGTAAAAACAAAGTGCTTGCAAATATTATTGTTCCCAATAATTCATTGTTTGGAGTGGCAGCAAGAAATAGTAATTTCAATGCACTTTTAGCTTCCAAATCGGCGGACAAAATTGCTGATTATTTGAAGGCATTGAAGGCTATATGCTCCCTCCATATAAGAAGATTTCAGTTAATCCTGTATACCCCCAATCTGCGATTGCTTTCAGCGGCCATTTACCATAATTGCATGCGCAGTGCAATATTTAAGGCAGAGTCTTCGAAAACAAAAAGAATTTTTGTGAATGCAACTCGCAGGCACTATTATGATTAAATTCAAGATGGAAGTTGCACTAATTGCAAAAATACATCTTGCATTTCCTTTGGCTACATATAATGTTCTTGGCTGTGCAGATAGTAAATTTTTCAAAAATTTTACAATTGCTCAAGTAAACGGATAATTTGGTGTATTGTTTGCAAGCGTCAAATAAATCTCACGTTATACACAAGTACGTTAAGAATGATGCAACTGACTCACACATGATACACATTTAGTGGACCATGTATTGAAATGCTGAAGCTTTATAGCAACATTTAACGTAGGCTGCCGAATACACAAAACTTCTATTTTGTGTGGGTGTGTCCTTGCTTGGTCGAGGTCACTAATAAGCACGTGCTATCATCAAGATTAGTTTAAACATTACCTTGCGAATACAAATATTATGACACAGTTTTGCGAATAACGGCCGGCGTGATACCAAAGCCAAATTCTACATTATGTAAACAGGCCCCTCACTGTGCAGGCGTGTAATAATTAAAACTGCTTGCGTACAAATGCTTTCAACACCAACACTGTGGTGCATTTACCCATAAAATATGTATGCCGGTACATACCCACCAAAATGCGCAACTACACACTCGCGTATAGAGATTCATGGGCACCCGGACACAAGCATTTTCTTCATTGTGGTCAGATATTTTCGTCCTTGTGAGAATGATATGAGTGTATTATTTTTAATGTCATTATTATTATTATTATTGCTGTTGTTGTTATATCTTTATTCTTTATTCAAAAAAGACCTTACAGGCCCCAGACAGGGCATTGGGTAAGGGGGGGTGGGGGAGGAATCGGAATGGTACAGACAGGTAACGAACAGTTTACAGGCAGGATCAGTGCAAGAACAACGAAAAACTATATATATATATATAAATGAAATCACATTTTAGGCTATACAGGGCGAGGTAAATTTGAGGGAATACAGCACTTGTTGATATGAACATGGCGACACAGGGATACATTTTAAAAATAAAAGACAAGGGGAAGATAAATCACCGTTACGCAATGCACTCAGAATACAGAAACAGGGTCACATGGTGAACAGAGTGAGTAGCTGACGGCGAAATGTATTGGGATTAGATATGGAGGCTATGCAATCAGGGAGGTCATTCCAAAGACGAACGGCCCGAGGCCGTGGTGATGAATTGAATGCATTAGTTGACCCGTATATGCGCGTGAAGCTGAACTGATTATGCAATCTGCGTGAAAAAGAGTGAGGTGTTTGAAGCTGAAGCCGCGTTCGTTTATTAGAGGTAATATATTTCTGGAACAGACAGAGAAGAGCAATATTGCGACGGCTATCCAATGACGGCAGCTGAAGGTCTGATTAAATTAGCGTTATGATTGACGTGATGTCGTAGTTTCGTGATATGAAGCGGGCACCTCTATTTTGAATCCTTTCTACCATAATAATCAATCAGTTTTGATGAGGAGACCAAATTGCTGAGGCGAATTCTAATATTGGCAGAATAAAGGTAAGAAAGGCTAGTTTTCGAATATTAGTAGGGGAATTTCTCAAGTTGCGGCGTAAGTAGCCCAGTGAACGTGATGCTTTGTCACAGGTAGACTCGATATGTGAGGCCCATGAAAGATTCTCTGTGAGAAGAACACCTAGGTATTTGTGGGAAGAAGTGTGGGAAAGCATGGCATTGTTCAAGTAATAGGAGAATTCAGAGTTTACATGTTTTCGCGTGAAAGACATTACCTCGCATTTTGTTAAGTTAAGTTTGATAAGCCACTTGTCGCACCAGTTACAAATATGGTTGAGATCTGCTTGAATGGTTAAGTGGTCATTACTGGAGTTTATAGAACGGTATATTATACAATCATCGGCAAATAGACGCATGCAAGAGGTAATCTCGGAGGGTAAGTCATTAATTTAGATTAAAAATAGTAAGGGCCCAAGGACGCTGCCTTGCGGTACGCCCGAGCTAACAGAAGAAAAAGGGGACGCAAGATTGTTAACAACAGTGAACTGCTGTCGAAAAGAAATGAAGTTTCGAATCCAGGTTAATGTTAAAGAGTCAAGTCGTAGAGCAGATAGCTTAGAGATTAGTCGGCACTGGGGCACACGATCAAAGGCTTTAGAAAAGTCAAGAAAGATACAGTCTGTTTGAAGGTTGCTGTTCATGTTTGACTGTAAATCGGTGGTGATTTCAAACAGTTGTGTGTCACAGGAAAGTCCCTTTCTAAAACCATGCTGATTAGGAAAGAAAAAATTGTTCATCTCGAGGTGATTGTACACGTGTGAACTGATTATGTGCTCCAGCATTTTGCAGCATATGCAAGTTAAAGATATGGGTCGATAGTTGTCAGGCAAGTGAACGTCTCCAGTTTTGTGAATTGGTTTTATCTTTCCTATTAACCAGTCGTCCGGTAGCATGCCAGATGTTAGAGATTGGTCAAAAACTTGGCATAATATTTTGCTTGATATGGGGAGGGTGTTCTTTAGTATCTTGGAATTGATGTTGTCAATACCGGCTGATGTGGATAATTTTAGGTTGTTAATGAGTGATCCAATGCCTCCAACAGTGACAGTAATGGGTTCCATATAGGCGGCGTCAAGTTCAGGAAAAGTAGGCACATTGGAAGAATCTTCCTGAGTGAAAACAGATGAGAAGAACCTGTTGAAAACAGAGGGGCAATCGGCGATAGGAATAGGTATTTTGTCAGTTCCATGTAAAGTAATAGTGTTAGTATCTCTGACCGTAGATATAGTTTGTCAAAATTTCTTGGGATTAGACTGAAGCAGGGAAGGTAGGTCCTGCGAGTAATATTTATCTTTAGCTGAGGTTATTGCTGAGCAGTAAGTTTTCAAACAGTGTTTGTATGTCTGTCATGCCCCATCAGTGGGCAAGTGTTTAGCCCTTTTGTACAACCGTTTCTTCTTGTTTCGCAGTTTGCTAAGGGACTTGCTGAACCAGGGGCTTAATTTATCGTTGGTTATGGACACTAAGGGAACATTCTGATCGACTAGCGCTGTTAATTTATCTCTGTAGAGTACCCAGTTTTCATTTACGGATCGACAAATGAAAGTAGGTAGTAACTCTTTAAAAGAATTGTTCTAGTTCTGTGTTAATGGCAGCGTAATTTCCTCTATTGTAATCGCGAATTCGTTTTGTTGTTTTGCCAGATACGGGCTTCGGGATGCTTCAATTAAGTTGGAGGAGGTTATGGTCACTAAAACCGCTAACATTTGAAATTGAAAGTATTGTGTCAGGAGCAATGGTGAATACCAAGTCCAGGATATTGGAAGCACGGGTGGGTTCTTTGACAACTTGGAACAGGTTGAAATCCAACGTTAGATTTATTAGTTCTAGAGACGCTTGACATGAGGATGACATGTGTTCCCAGTCGATAAGAGGAAAATTAAAGTCGCCAAGAAGATTTACATTGTTAGATGGGCATGACTGAATGGCATGAGAGATGCTATCACGCAAGTCCCCCAAAAAGGAAAGATCAGAATCTGGTGCACGGTAACAAGCCCCAATTAATACCACACTAGATGACAAACAAAGCTGCCCATACAATTTCGACGGAATATTTCGAATCAATCCAATGCGAATGAAGCGTTTTTTTAATAGCAAGGAGTACGCCGCCACCGCGCCTATTTACGCGGTCGTTCCTATAAATTTTGTAAAGGTCGTTGTGAGGTAGTACTTCGTTATCTCTTATATCTGGATTCAACCATGTCTCCGTTAGTACTACTATATCTGAATTGCTATCATCAAGAAAAGAACAAAACGTGTCACGTTTGTGTAACAAGCTTCGGATGTTCGTGTACACGACCGAGAGTGGAAAGGCTGCTTGGGGCACGAGATGCGGCGCGTGCGAGTTTAAGCTTACATCTAGCTATCTGGTAGATTGAGCAACTGTGTCATTAACGACATCGTACACATATACCTTCTTATCCAAGTGAAGCTTGTCAAGGACCAACTTGTACGGCTTGTCGAATGATCTGGCAAAAGCGACCAACTTTCTTCTGGCCACACGTGTTGATGGCGCAAAGTCTTCCCCAATCGAAAAAGTTGTTCCCTTAAGCTTACGAGCTGCAGACCAGGTGCTCTGTTTGTCCCTGAATGAAGATAATTTTGCTATAATGGGCTGTTTTTTTTTCAATGGAAAATTTGCCCAGGCGGTGTACACGTTCATACTGCACACTTGTAGTGGCAAGTTCGAGTTTTTCTGCGCAGAATTTGATGACCTTTTCTTCAGACGCTGCCCAATTTTCGTTTTCGTCGTCCTCTAAATCGAAAAATATCACGTTGGAACGTCTTAATCTGTTTTTTGCATCGTCGCATCTGGAAGTTATTTGTTGTAGCTGACTTAAGATATCATGCAAGGCATTTTGAGAAGGAACTACTTCAGGGGAAGCTGGATTGGTTGCACCGGTTTCAAGAGCAGTTACTTTCGCTATACGATTCTGGATTTTTCCATTAGTAGTTGCTTGTTTTGCCTTAATACCCTGAAGTTCAAGCAAAACAGACTTCAGTTCAGTACGCAGTTTATCAATTGCCCCCAAAGCCGATTCGAAAGCAACACCCTCTGCCTTACTCATCGGGCCGAGGTTCGATTCAACATCGCTCGCCAGCAAGAGCAGCAAGTGAACAAGGGAAGAAGATATGCATAATGAACAATTCAAGATATGTTTTTTAACGCAAGACAACTCTAATGGGCACGACACACAATAAGGCAGTAATTGTTCGTTTTGTAACACACGGCAGGGTTCAAGTAACTAACCTGGAAGAAGATCATTTGTGAGCAGCGCATGGCGGAAGCAGTGCCGTGCCCGATGGTGTTGGCGGCTGGCTCCAATTTGTGCTTTGCTCCGCTTGCGTCACCGGTAAACATGCCCAATCCGGGTTGCCAGGCGTTGGAAGCGGATGCATCCAGACCCGGCGGGGATCCGAGCAGGACCAGACTAAGCGGTGGTGGCTGGTCGAAGTGCAGCGAGAAAAAGCCAGGCAGCCAAAAGTGTACGGTCCATAACAGTGTGGCCTGGAAGAAGATCACTTGTGAGCAGCGCATGGCGGAAGCAGTGCCGTGCCCGATGGTGTTGGCGGCTGGCTCCAATTTGTGCTTTGCTCCGCTTGCGTCACCGGTAAACATGCCCAATCCGGGTTGCCAGGCGTTGGAAGCGGATGCATTCAGACCCGGCGGGGATCCGAGCAGGACCAGACTAAGCGGTGGTGGCTGGTCGAAGTGCAGCGGGAAAAAGCCAGGCAGCCAAGAGTGTACGGTCCTTAACAGTGTGGCCTGGAAGAAGATCATTTGTTAGCAGCGCATGGCGGAAGCAGTGGCGTGCCCGATGGTGTTGGCGGCTGGCTCCAATTTGTGCTTTGCTCCGCTTGCGTCACTGGTAAACATGCCCAATCCGGGTTGCCAGGCGTTGGAAGCGGATGCATCCAGACCCGGCGGGGATCCGAGCAGGACCAGACTAAGCGGTGGTGGCTGGTCGAAGTGCAGCGAGAAAAAGCCAGGCAGCCAAAAGTGTACGGTCCATAACAGTGTGGCCTGGAAGAAGATCACTTGTGAGCAGCGCATGGCGGAAGCAGTGCCCTGCCCGATGGTGTTGGCGGCTGGCTCCAATTTGTGCTTTGCTCCTCTTGCGTCACCAGTAAACATGCCCAATCCGGGTTGCCAGGCGTTGGAAGCGGATGCATCCAGACCCGGCGGGGATCCAAGCAGGACCGGACTAAGCGGTGCTGGCTCGTCGAAGTGCAGCGGGAAAAAGCCAGGCAGCCAAGACTGTACGGTCCATAACAGTGTGGCCTGGAAGAAGATCATTTGTGAGCAGCGCATGGCGGAAGCAGTGCCATCCTCGCAAAACGTCCAACGTTTCAATTTCATACGCGGTCGTTAAGTAATGTTTACGAGATCAGTGATCTTGACGTTCTTTTTGATACCATGCTAAATTTTTTTCTACTTGAAATAATGTGCGGCCATGTGAGGCCTTCGTTCTCTCCCTGTTGGCAGAATATCTCTCGAGAATCCGGTTCTCCTACAGCCTTCTACAAATTGTACACCATGATATGCCGTACTCAACTTGATTGCATATGCATATCCGATCAGCCCCGCCGCGGTGGTCTAGTGGCTAAGGTACTCAGCTGCTGACCCGTAGGTCGCGGGCTCGAATCCCGGCGGCGGTGGCTGCATTTCCGATGGAGGCGGAAATGTTGTAGGCCCGTGTACTCAGATTTGGGTGCACGTTAAAGAACCCCAGGTGGTCAAAATTTCCGGAGCCCTCCACTACGGCATCTCTCATAATTATATGGTGGTTTTGAGACGTTCAACACAACATATCAATCAAACAAGTGAGCGCAGCCGCACTCTCTACAATATTGTTACGCTGAAACGACAACGTGTGAAGAGAGGAAGAGGAGAAAGAAGTGGTTCGTCTTGGAAGCAGCACGGTGATGTCGCGGCTGCCATTCGCTCTTCAATAAACACGTCTCATCGTAACAGTTTTTGTGAGAAATTCGGGGTACGATAACGCGCCCCTGACAAACGGCGACTCATTGACCGCTGAGGTGCAATACGCGGAGCTTCGCCGAAGCCGAGGACTTGCTGGTTCGCCACCTGCGATGGCGTCTCACGACAACAATTACAACAAGTCACCTGCTTCCGGCATTCCGTGGCAGCCTTACATCCAGCCTCCATTTTTCGCTGGACAAGCTGGAGAAGATGTCGACTTGTTGCTCAGCTCCTACTAGCGGGTGAGCCGGTTTAATGGCTGGGATGCCACCAGCCAGCTTAATAATGTGGGACTCTTTCCCAAAGGAACCGCATCTGTATGGTTTGAAAACCATGAAGAAAGCCTGATGACGTGGCGGAAGTTCGTCGATGAAATCAAGTTGTGCTTCGGGGATCCGGCAGCGAAGAAGAAACGTGCCGGGAAAACTCTTATGCAACGGGCGCAAGTCGCCGGGGAAACGTGCATGACGTATATCGAGGAGGTGCTCAAGTTGTGCAGGGCACTGGACCCCTAGATGACAGAAGAGGACAAGGTTGGTCACCTTCTAAAAGGGATCGTGGAGGACGTTTACCAGTTCCTCATCGCAAAAGAAACTTTGGAGCGTGTAAGTGACGTTATCAAGCACTGCCGTACGTTTGAAGTGCTGAAAGCACGACTAATTACACCAAATTTTGGCCGCCTGCCCAACGTCACTAATGTCGCCAGTGTCGACGTGCATTCAACCCCCTCGGATTTTGCGTTCATGATTCGCCAAGTAGTGCGCGAAGAGCTAGACCTACGTGAGGTGGCTTCTTGGCCGGCACATAAGGTCCGAGAACCCTTTCCTTCCGGTGACTCAAGCGCTATGACTATCAACGCCGCCTCCCTTTATGCCTACAACTATACGTCTCATCCTCGAGGGCCAAGCCAAACTATGCGTCCATACTACCCATTGGATGACAAAAACGGGCGCAGACCACCTACCGGTTATCAGGCTTGGAACGGCTGGGCCACTCATCATTCTGCTGAATTCAGCGCACCCCGCGAACGTCCCATGTGCTTTCACTGTGGCATCCACGGTCACGTTGCCCGATTCTGCCCCCATCGCCGTCACACGGCAGCACCAACCTATGGGCGACCACGCACTTTCTACGAGCGCAGCAATCAGCACGTTGACGAGACACCCTTGCCCTCAGACTCTAACAGCAGGCCAAACTATCGGGGGAATCACCGCAGTGACTCACCGGTGCCTATGCGGAGCTTGACGCCACCATTTTCACGCTACCGAAGATCCCCATCTCCTCGACGACGTCGCACTTCACCGCCGCCGGAAAACTAAGCGGCGTGACCGATTGAGGTGAGGTCACCAGTCACCTTCAGCTACACGCCGCTACGCCTCCGCCAGTCATAACAAGATTTGTGTTTTTGTGGACAATGTTGCAACGACAGCTTCAGTGGACACGGGAGCATCTCCGTTATGAGAATGGATTTCAAAACCCATAAGGTGATGTTCAAGTGGGATAATGCGAGCACATTTCGTGCTGTGAGTGGAGAATCGCTACGGCCTGTTGGTGTGTGTACCACGAATATTTATTTCTCTAATAATGTCTATCAAGCCGAATTCACAGTGCTCACTAAATCAACGCATAATGTGATTCTGGGTCTAGATTTCTTGCAGCAATGCGGTGCCACTCTTGATTGCGGTACCGGCGAGCATTTTGTCTCTTATTTCGCTGCCTACCAACCCGCCACTTGTTCACACACCCTCGCCGTCTGTGAATATTCTGTCCTACTGCGCCGTTCGTTATCCAGCGTTCAAGTTAATCTTGCTAGTGCCGACAACGATGCATTCGACACTGTTGTTGAGCCGACGCCATCAATCGTCGCAAAGAAGGGTGTGCTCGTGCCTCGCTGTATTGTCTCTGTGGCCAGTGGCACAAGTACATTGTGGGTGTCAAATTTGTCTAACCAGTCTGTTGTGCTTCCAAGCGGTATGTGACTTGCCTCGTTTGAAGCGGATACGAGCCTTAATATCGACGCCTTAAGCCATCACGCCTCGAATGAGTCCCGGGCGCATGAAACTAGCATTGGTGTGCCCGAAGACTCTTCGCCGTTTTAGGGGCGAAGCTTCTTACAGTGGCACCCGTTCATCCCTCGTAGTCGTAGTAGTGTGTAACAAATATAACATTTTTACCTCCAAGGTGGTGCCGGTGAGAGATTTCTCCTGTGCGTTGTTGAAAAATGAAAGATAGTGCTCAATGTACATACCGATGGCTGCTAATGGGGAATGAGAGATAGGAGCATTCCGCTTTTAGTTAACGCGCACGCTGCGATCGCCATTAGCAGCCATTGGCATGTACACTCAGCACTATCTGACAAGAAAGGGTTGCTACGTTATACTCGCTGGGTGTAACCTCCTTAGTTTTATAAAGGTTTAGTGAGCGTTGAGCCGCAGTGCCATGAATACAATGAACTACTATATACCATGAACACGAGGTGGTTAAAGGTGAGAAGTAGACCCTAAGCGCAAGCCGTAAAAAAGTGTGCGTGTGCCACCTTTCGTTTAGTCCTTGGAATGTCCGCTGGATGGCGGTGCTTCGATATGGCGAATATATGATGAAAAGATGCGAGATGGTGGTACTTGGAGTGTTGAATAGATGGACGAACGGACACACAGACAGATGCATGGATGAACGCATGAACGGACGCAGGGGCGGATGCATGGACGAACGCACGAACATACGCACGCACGGACGGGTGGACGGACGCATGGACGGTCACACAGACGGGCGCATGGACAGACGAATGCTTCGCTCCACTCTCCATCATTCACTTCGTGGATATGCTGCCATTTTTTAACTTGATTAGTAAGGCACTACCCTCTAGGAAGCGTGAAGCCCCGGTCAGCGTTCTTAGCAGGCATGCTTCATTGTTTGATTTCACCCAGGATGCTACCAAAGTTTGTGTTCCCAATTCGTGGGCTTGCCACAGGATTGACATGGGGTCCGTGCACGCTATAAGGCAGAAACCATACCATGTGTCTGCATCGGAGTGCAAGGTGATTGCCGAACAGGTGGAAGACATGTTGACTAAGAGAGTCATTCAAGACTCTTGTAGCCCCTGGACTGCGCCAGTCATCCTCGCGAAGAAAAAAATAGGTCCTGTGGGTTTTCCGTCGATTACCAGCGTGTAACTTCGGTGACGAAAAAGGATGTGTATCCGCTTCCCCGCATAGACGACGTTATCGACTGTCTTCAATCGGCATCCTACTTCTCATCTGTGGACATCCGATCGGGCTATTGGCAGGTAGCTATGCATTTCATCGACAAAGAGAAAACCGCTTTTGTCACGCCAGATTGCTGGTTTGAATTCAATGTCATGCTATTTGGTTCGCGCAACGCCCCTGCTGCGACATTTGAGAGGTTTATGGACACGGTACTGCGTGGTTTCAAATGGGAGATTTGTTTATGGTACCTCGACGACATCGTCATTTTTGGACGCACTTTTGCTGAACACAACCATCGACTTGACGTTCTTTTAACATGCCTTGAAGAAGCTGCCCTTACCCTGAACTCCAAGAAATGTCACTTCGGTCAGTGAGAAGAGATTGTACTTAGTCATCTTGTAGACAAACATGGTCTGCACCCATACCCTCAGAAGGTTGCTGCAGTTAGTTACCTGTTTCAAACAACCACACTAACAACGCGAACTAAGGAGTTTTCTGGGTCTCTGTTAATGCTTTCGCTTATTTGTGCCCAAGTTTGCTGATACTGCCTACCCAATGACTTCACTGCTTTTCAAAGATAAGGACAACCGAGTGTGATGCCTGGTTTCGTGAACTTGAATTCTTTCTCACGTCTGGACCCGTACTGCATGATTTCCTCCCGTCTGCCACGACGAAAGTACACACCAACGCGAGTGGCATCGGTCTCGGTACCGTGCTCATCCAGCGCTTCGATGACGCCTAGCCTGTCATCACCTACGCCAGCCGTTTGTTGAGCAAGGCCGAGAAGACTTACACCGTTACTGAACAAGAGTGCCTCACTGTAGTTTTCGCTGTGCATTGGTTCCACCCATATCTCTTCGGGCGGCAGTTCTTGATCGTGACTGACCACCATTCACTATGTTGGTTGGTTGGTCTCCGTGACCCTTTTGGTGGCCTCGCGCGATGGGCGCTACGTTTGCAGGAATTAACTTTACAATATGCTACAAAGTGGCCGCCATCATGCAGACGCTGACTGTCTCCCGAGGCTTCCCCTATTAACCACTCTATGTGACGTCGACAATTTTGACAATTTTCTAGCTGCCATCGACGATACTGCTTTTCCTGACCTCGCTACTTTCCGGGAAGAACAGCGCAACCACCGCACCTTGGATCATCTCTTTGAGTCAGCCGCTCAACCTATAGGTAGCCATGGCTTTACCGTCCGAGATGGCTTACTTTACAAAAAAATTACGCGGCTGATGGTGTCCGCCTTCTTTTAGTGGTCCCTAAGAATTTGAGAACGCACGTACTCTATGCTATGCACGACGACGCATCAGCGAGACACCTGGGGTTCACCAAAACGTACCATCACCTCCAAGCTCGATTATACTGCCCTACCATGCGACGTAATACAGAAAGTTATGTGTCCAGTTGGGATAAATGCCAGCAATTCAAGCGATCAAATACTACTCCGGTTGGTCTCCTCCACCCCTTTATGTCAGCCTTGTCTCCTTTTGAAATGGTTGGAGTGGATCTTCTTGGTCCATTTCCGCGCTCTATGAACAACAACCATTGGATCATAGTCTGCGTTGACCACATGACACGTTATGTGGGAACCAAAGCACTACCAACAGCCACGGCCATCGATGTATCGAGGTTTCTCTTCTCTTCTGTGATACTGCGCCATGGACAGCTTCGGATATTTCTGAATGATCGTGGTCGAGAATTCGTAGCCGATGTTATAGAAGAACTCTTGCGTCTCTGGGCTTGCCAGTTTCACCACTTGACCGCACATCACCCGCAGACAAATGGCCTCGTCGAGCGCAGCAACAGAATGTTTACCGACATGCTTCGATGTACGTTGACTACAGGCACAAAAATGGCATGACATCTTGCCATTCATCACGAACGCTTATAACACGGCAAAGCATGAAACCTCTGGCTACAGTCCATTCTATCTTCTTTATGTCAGACCACCCCACCACTTTCTTGACACCATTCCGCCTTTTCATGCGCATGAGGACTCTTACATCGCCAGACTCTCTGCCGCGGGGAGGAAGCACGTCGCCTAGCTCAGCTGTGCACTTGGCAACCCAAGACCGCTGCACGTTCGCCTATTATTCACGGCACAAGAACGTGTCGTACGAAAAAGGAGAAAAAGTATGGCTACGGTCACCCTTTCGCAATCGTGGTCTGTACCAGAAGTTCCTGGCTCGTTACACTGGTCCTTTTATCATCGTCGATCGCCTGAGTAATGTGGCATAATCGCTCGTCTCGTATATTGCGTCTACCGTTCTAGGCACACGCAGCTTGTTCCAATCACCCACCTAAAACGCTTTCATCCTCATGTCTGATGTTCGCCCAGGGGGCTTCGTCTGGGACAGGAGGAGTGTTACGCTGAAGTGGCAATGTGGGAAGAGAGGAAGATGAGAACGAAGTTGTCTGTCTTCGAAGCAGCTCGGTGTCAGCGCGGCTACCCTTCGCTATTCGCTCTTCAATAAACACGCCTCATCGTAACAATATGAAGACTGCTTAGATCATGATTTTCTCTCTAGAGAAGCTTTGTGATGTACAGTTATAGTATTCAATCCAAAATGATACTTCCCGCACGACAGCGCAGTGCCGTACACCGCACGATGTCCACGTGGTAAAAGAACATGATTAGATGTCTGCTCATCTAACCGATTTTTCCGCCTCACTTGTTCTCGTAACAGCATATATATGTGTATTTTCTCCAATAAAGTTTCAGTTGTTAGTGTGCACTGTGTGGTGTCTTCCTTTTGCACTTCACACTTTTTCCCGCAATTCAGTAAAGACCAATTACCAACTCACCCAGCAGACCTTGCTTCTCAATAATATGTGTCTAAATGTTTTAGAACTTTATGCACCCACTACGCAGTCGTCAGGGAATACGCGCAGTGACGTGTGTGCCTTTTGTAATGGTTGGCCGTCTTTAGACCGCGAAGTCACGTTGGTAATAACGTGTTGTGATGCCCGATGACAATGCATGCTTGTATCATGGAATATCGCTGCGATATTATCTGTTGTGCTGTGAAACCTGTATACAGGATGCGTGTATTTGTTAAACATGAAAGTTATTTTTTTGCATTTCCGACAAGAGGAACTTATTAATGCTTTATTTTCAAGCAGACACATAGCTGTGACGTAGACCACTTGCTTGCCATGCAAATGGCCTGCATGATTTCGATCATCCCTCAGACCGAAAAGTTTATATTATTTGTTTTATTTGCATTCTCTCAACTATATTTCATGTACAAGACGATTTTTCACTGAGAGCCACTGACGCCTACGCCGGAACTTTCGCGGAACGAGCACTTTACCGCTGTTGCGTTAATGATGCATAATTGGCAGAACGGAAAGTGGATTACGTTTACAAGAGACATTTTTAGTGTCCGGTTGGCAAGAAATATTGTTAAAAGCCTCTGTTCCCACGCGCACAAAGACCTATAGACACAGTTTTAGCAGTCATGCTATACGCTATTCCTAGTCACAATACTTGTGCATGATAACCTTGCATACAAATCACTTTTTAACGAACTTCTTAATTTAACGAACTTCTGAAAGATTGATTATCAACTCATTTGAAGGGTTCTTGAAACGGTTTTATCACATTCCGTTTTTTATTCGACCACTACTGGAGCTAATCATTGCCACCATAATTCAATCCAAACACCATTATTAACGGAGCTACGAGTACTGAAAAGGTGCCCTTCTCCTCTGCTTAGCCTTTCACCCTCAACTTTTCCTTCGAGTGCTCGGGGCTAAGCTCCACCTTCACAGAGCCTGCGTCACGATGTGACGTGGCAGAACGCGTGTGTGACGTTGTGTCGTCTGCTTCCGGTAAGTCAAAGCCAAAACAGAGCCACTGGCAGTCAGGCGCTTGACCGCGGCTGGGCCAGCTGGGTGTTGGTCTGTTTGTGCGCTCAACGCGAGCAGCCTAAGATTTGTTTCACTGCGCTTTGGACCACTGCTCACCATGGACCCTAGACTTGAAGAGCGTTTGCGCCGAATGAGTGATGAAATGGCTTTCGAACCATAGAGCGACCGACCGTTTCACGATTCTGTGCTTCGTGCCGAGGATGACCGCCGCCGCCTGACTCACCTTACTTCCATGACGATGTCAGCGATCACGGGTAAGTGTAAATGATATAGGTAGCCCTTTTTGTTCAGTACTTGTTCGTTCTCGCGTCCACATTTGCTGTGTCGCGCGTGTCTCTTGTACGTTGTGCTGCATAATCACGAGCGTAGAAACAATTTCGTCATTGTCTTTCATTTCGCGGTGTTTGTGCGGTGTCCACGATAACGATAACTTAAGCCGATTTTCGCGAGTGCAGGTGCGACACACAGTGGCTTTGTGGAGCAGTGCCAGCAGTCCTTGGACAACTCTGCTGTCGCGACATACCGCAAGTTGTTCGGGAAAGTCCGGACTGCTGCATAACTTGGCACGAAGACTTCCGAAGCGTGTGCCTGCACTCCGCGGTGCTGCGTGCTGGAGAAAGGCGTCGTGGATGAAAGAAAAATGCACAGGTAATAGTGTATCAAACAAACAAAAAACATTTTGAAGTTGCAGTTCCAGCAACGTCATCTTATGCCTTCTTCCTGGAAATATCACTTTCTAGCGAACCGCTTCTTCGCGCGATGGGTTTGGCAGAGGCTTAGGCGACGCAGCATAGTTGTATTACCTGCGCGCGTAGTTACCGCCACCCGGAAGCAGTTCCCGTCAGCCGACTACGTGGGCTTCCGATATACTTCTGTGAGCACGTGAGAGCTCTTACATCTTAACTTGAAATAAACAGCAAGCTTTTCGTGCTTTCAACTACGCATCAAAGATATCCGCGCATAAGCAAATTCCGCATTCATGTCCTTTTAGGTTGACCTGTTTTGCACAGGTTTTTTTTCCAATGGACTTGTTATGCAATCTTTAGCTTCGAAATAGTTGTGCTTCGTGCATGATTTTTTGAGAGAATACTATGTAGGGCTTGCTTGTGGCATCGCTTATGATGATAATTGCAGGCTATTTCATTAGTCAACAGTTAAAAAGTAGGTGCACAATTGCCAAACAGAAGCAACCGCCAAGCAGAAGACTCACCCAAACCAGAAACAAGGAGCATTTCTCAAATACGCCCGTCTAGTCATTCTGTCAAACTTGTGATGTTTTCTCAAGTAGATCTAGCTCTGTTTGGGCTGCCTTCCGTAGCACACAGACGCGAAAATATGATGTAGCTCTCTCGCTTTATTCACACAGTGGCTTTTGTGAGCTGATAGCCGTAGCACACATGTAAAAATAACATTTCACGCACTTCACAAAAAGCAATTGTGGCTGCATTGTTGCCTGACTGCCAGGAAGGCTGTTCCTTCAGTCAATTGTGGCTCTCTCGCTCGATTCACCAAGTGGCTCTCTGTGTGCTGTTAGCCGTATAGCACACACATTAAAATAACATTTGACAGCACTTTGCACAAATCAGTCATGGTTGCATGGTTGCCCAACTGCCAAGAAGGTTTGTTCCATCGCACTTGTGTCAGCAGACTTCAGTTGCGTCATCACTATGGTTGCATTCCCTCTGCTTAACCGTTCTTTTGACGTTGCCCCATTCATCAGTGTGAGAAGCCTTCAGCTGTGTCAGCTCTACGGTTGCATTTTCTCTGTTTCACTGAGCTTTCGACGTTGCTTCAATCCAGTGAGGCTGTCTCGTTCCAACCACACAGTGGCTGTCTGTGTGCTGTCAGCCACAACACAGACACGCAAAAAATAGATTTGATGCCAGTTTGATGGTAAGCTTTTGATGCTGTGCTGATGGCTACCCGCCATTGTGGTCTTGCTGTGGTACTGAACTGATAACCCGATGGACGCTGTATCGAATCTCGGCCGTGGCGGCTGCATTTTCAGTGGAGGCAAAAGTGCTTGAGGCTTTGTACTTAGATTTAGGTGCATGTCGAAGAACAACATGTGACCGAAATTCTTGGCAGCCTTCACTATAGCGTACCTCATTATTATTGCATCACTGTTTTGGGGCATCGAACCCAAACCAACATCATCAGAATGATTGATTGATTGATATGTGGGGTTTAACGTCCCAAAACCACTATATGATTATGAGAGACGCCGTAGTGGAGGGCTCCGGAAATTTCGACCACCTGGGGTTCTTTAACGTGCACCCAAATCTGAGCACACGGGCCTACAACATTTCCGCCTCCATCGGAAATGCAGCCACCGCAGCCGGGATTTGAACCCGCGCCCTGCGGGTCAGCAGCCGAGTACCTTAGCCACGAGACCACCGCGGCGGGGCAACATCATCAGAATGAATGCATGTCACTGATTCGAGGTCGATAATGTTGGAAAGCGTGTGTTCCTCTGAGCAATAAGCTCCTACTTAGATGGCCATTAATAGGTGAGGAATATATACCATGGCTTTGCTACCCCATCGCTTGTAAAGCTCTGCTTATATGATGAGAGTTCACGGAGGTCCATGGCATGTTCTAACAGCTCTTAACATAGCCCTCATGGTGAAGAGAGACAAAGTCACTATCATGCAAGGACACATTACAAGATAAAAGTAATTACCATATTTACTTGATGGTAGGTCGCCCTACCATACATCCACATTTTTTTTGGGGGGGGGGGCAGGTCGTGGGACAATAAAAAAATTTATCTGGTGCAGCTGGTGACGACCACTAACATGAGAAGCACGCATGCTGTGGCATGGTTACAATGTTTTATTTCCCTGCAGGCTCTGCTTTTAGCAAATATTTATTGCACGCTTGTTCAGAAGATTCTTTTGTTTAACTATTACCTTGTCATTGCTTGTCATCTGAAGTGGCACAGTTTGTTAGAAGTGAATCTGTTCATAAACAGCCAACACTCCTTACCAGAGGCGCACCCCATTTTTGAACTGTTGTTACTAGCTGCACCAGCTGAAAGCTCCTCTGCAGTAGTGACATTACAAAAAGTAGAGGGTCACCTTCAAGACTTCTTATATGAAATTATTGACAACTAGCTGATACAGAAACCAAGGAATGTATAGCATATGTTAATTGTGCTCTTTTGTTCGTACTGTAGTAGCAATTTTGACATAAGTGTGGAAAAAAGACAAGCAGACAGCTTTGTACCTGCAGTAACGAAACCTACAACCCTCGGATTAGCACGTTAAAGAACCCCAGGTGGTCGAAATTCCCGGAGCCCTCCACTACGGCGTCTCTCATAATCAAATAGTGGTTTTGGAACGTTAAACCCCACAAATCAAACAAACCCTCAGATTACATGCCCGCTCATTTACCTTATTTAAACTACAATGCCAGGTATTAGATTTTCATGTTCAGTACAGGGACTTGCTTTTAGTGTGATAGCATAACAGAGCTCAGATGACAGATATTTTATTGTTATAGTGAACTTTAAAATAGAAAAGTTTTTCTGAGAGCAATGCCTCTACTGAAAGTATATGGGGATGCGCTTGCTTGTAATGTCAAAACATGTTTGAGCAGCCAAAGTGATGATGGGGGCTAGTTGTTATGAGTCACTTGAGTTCATATTCATATTTTCATATTTCATATTTCGTTCATATTCGTAGTTTTGAGTTCATATTCGTAGAACAAAAACAGATGCAGCCGTAACAAACACATACGTAGGGCTAGTGCTCGCACTGTGTACGAGATTATTAATTGTGTCTGCACATGTTTTGTTCGCTACAAATATGAAGAACGAAATACAGATGTTTCAGCAAATTTTACGTTCATAGTCGTATTTAGTTCGTATTCGTATTTTCATATTTCGTTCATATTCGTAGTTTTGTGTTCATATTCGTAGAACAAAAACAGATGCAGACGTAAGAAACACATACGTAGGGCTAGTGCTCGTACTGTGTACGAGATTATTAATTGTGTCTGCACATGTTTTTTTTTCACTACAAATATGAAGAATGAAATACAGATGTTTCAGCAAATTTTAGGTATAAGCTTCTTCAAAGTTACACTAGTCTCGGGATTTCTTATAAGCTAGTATGTTATTGCTGGTTGTCTTCAATATTGTACTTAAACCATGCATGGAAGAAAAAACTTGCAAGTTGCGTGCATCTACCATGAATACAAGTTGAAAAGGCAGTTTTATGATATAATTTATGTGTAAATATCAGGCTTTTAGGTACTTTAATAGAGTTGGCTGAATTAGTGTACATTTGCCACACTAACTTTATCAATAGTGTAGATGCATACATTTACCAACGTGCCAAACATCATACCAGTGTGGCATGTTTCCCTTGTGCTTGCGGCAGTATAGCTTGACAGTAGGATGTCGATCTGGGAAAAATTATGCCTTATGAGTATGAGTCCTTTGTACCTGCTGTTGTGGGCACACACAGTGCTTTTACAAGAGTGATAAAGCTCCCTTACCCCTTGCATCCAACCTTTCTTACTGAAACAGTAATTTATGATTACACATAAAGATATACATTTATTAACTGAATGTTTCTGAGATCTACTTGCATATTTTGCACAAACATATGGTACTTGTGGTCAACGAGCGTATGTGGATGCCTAGATTATCAACAGCAGTCAGGCACTTAGCAAGTTCTTGCTTTTTCATGGAGACATTGTAGGGGACTTCGGGTGACGCTGAACAAAGTGTAGCAAGAGTTCTCTTGTTAGCACTTGAGAAGTATGCTAGTAGCACTGCAAGTATGCTAGTAGCCCTGCAACTCTCCGACTTGTACCAGCTCAGTGTGTAAAATACAACCCTACTGCATGGCAAGCACACTGTACGTGAGATACTTGACGCTGTAGCCAGGAGACTCACTTCGCCCATCACCGAGTGCATCCACCATGGCTGCTTGTATTTTTTTAGGAAAAGCTGGAAAGGCAGGTGGCACAATGCATAGGTTTTTTTAGTATTCCACAGTATAATCATGGAACGTAAACTCCCTGTAACTCTCATGTATTCGCTCTCAGCAGCGGAAGCGCTGCTTTTACCACCGGCAGTTGCCGGGCATCCTACTAGAAATAAATCACGAACAGAAAATTTCTGTCATGACGTTGCTGCTTAGGTCGCCAAATAAAAGGACGAAAATTGAGAGGAGGCTTGCCACTGAAGCCCTCCTATCCCACTTCGCACGCAAGCGGAATGTGCTCGCGCCTTCGTGCAGGTCCGCTGGCCGCTTGAGCAATGCGGCCATAAAGTTTTGGTAATCTTTTTTTAAATTTTGTTCGTGTTTTTGAAGAGGCAAAAGTTAAGCTAACTGATTTCACAGTAAGACGAAACTCAATCGACACGAATTAAATGCTGTTTTATTACATGTTTTGCCTAAAAATACAGGTACATACACATAGTGTGAAAGTGTCAATCTATAGATACAGCTTCAATATACAACTGACATATGGACATAATGAGCAAACGTTGAACCCAATATCTGAACCAATGTTAAAATTATCAACAATCGTGGATAGGACATATATTTGACTCTATCATGTTTGTTATGATGACGGGCGTACAAGTTGAGTACCAAACGAGACCGAAGTTTACAGGCATGAAGAGGCCCAAAGCGATCAGAAGTTATTCGAGAAAGAGCGTCGCTGAAAACAATGTTTCGGCAAGTTCACTTGTCCTCATGAGAACAACAGCGTTGCCTTGACGAAGAAAAGTTCACTTGTCAAAACGCTGCCTCCATCGACATTCTCTGTAATAATATTTAGAAGTATTAAGAAGTAAGGACTCACGAAATTTGAAACCACTACTACACAATTTTCATAAGCTGGAAGTGGCCTATAATTATTCCACATCATTTGAACTAGTTGCTAAAAGTAAATGTAGCTAAAACAATGTAGCCGAGCCAACTCGAATTCAAGCCTTTCAATAAACCCATTTTTTTTTCGACAGGAGCTTGGCTGCTGTTTTCACTAATTAGTGAAGCGACACTGCACTTTTCTCAATCTACTCTGGCTTTCGGAGATCTGGGTTTGCTCATATGTACTCATGCAAAATCAATACTTGCTCCAATAATTGGTCCAAGTTCTTCCGCTCACCCGTTGCTTTAGGAAACGCTGAAAAACCTTTGCGGAACTAGAAATCCCTGGGTTAGCACACCACAAAGCTGCAAAAAACATGTGTTTCCCGAATAAGGCATCTTCGACGAATGCATGGTTTACTTGTTCGGCATAGCTCACTGTGGTTCATTCTCTGCCCGCCACAAGTTGCCGTTTTTATCTTTCTAGTAGTTGACACGGTAACCAACCGAGGTAACTGAGCGACATCCAGCGTCTAATATCACTGAGCGAGAGGTAAGAAGAAGCGGAGGCAAGCGCTACGAACGCAAGTCAATCACTCTTTGCGCTTCACCTGATTTCAAATTCACGAAATAAGGAATGAGAAAAACATATAAACAAAAGAGAAGTTCTTTACGGGACGTAGACTTTTTTGTTTGTAAAAACTTGTGATGGCCAGTAAATGCGAACATTTTCATCAACCTAACTCTGTTCAACGGGATCTTAGGATGTCCAGCAACTTCTACGAGCGTGCATGTTCTTTGAAACTGAAACTAGGGCTGAGTTTCTGGGGCCTGGTATAATAGCAATGATGTTTGATGCCGACATGCCCACGAGTATTCCACCACTGCTACATTTTCACCACTGTACAAGTTCACCATCTCAAACTCGGTTCTATTTTGATTATTCATATTACACAGTAAGATAAATAAGGCAGTATGCTAAAACTGTTTGTAAAAGTATGATTTTTCCAAAAGGCTGGTTTTCTACATTTTGATAATAGCATGCGAAAATATTAGGCTTCTTATTTACATTGTAACCATAAAATCAGATGGACTAGTTTTGTACAAGTTTTATACAAAATGATTTCATGTTCTGAATTCAGACAACATTGACGAAGATATACAGATGGAAGCAAATGCTTTGCAATGTTTAAATCTATGGCAAAGTTATGCTAAAAAAGTAAGATTCACTTTAATGCAAGAGAAGTATAAGCATTTGTGTTCACGCTGCGTAATATGTCTACAATTCTTGCTATAGGTAAATATCAATAAGTGCACCTGTTTTACTGCAGGGTGCAAGTAGGCCCCCTGGTAGTTGTAGAAGGCGCACTCCGTGATAACTTGAGCACCAAGGCATTGGACGGTTGCAGCCACCACGCAGCCCTAGTAGAGCATGCCAGCGTCCAGGAGAAAGTTGCCGGCTCCAGCTCCACTACCTCGAACAAGTGGCTGGCTTCTCCACCGGAGCTTGTGCAGTTGCTCGCACACACCCTTTACAACGACCAGAGTTCCCATGACGCTGAAGTTCAGGTTGCCAACTACGTGGCCACATATGAAGCTGTTCGTGAATGGAGCTCTCAAACACAATGAACTTTCATTCCCTGTGGAGAGGCTCTTCCATTGTTAGAACTCCAGTGCTGTTGTCTTGATGGATACTGCAGATGAATGACCCCACAAGACATGTTAGTGCTTGTGTATTACTCAGTATTGCACACTAAACAAGTCACATGACTTGGTTGAAAGCAAGCAATAAATGTTTAAGGCTTTATGTTTCTTTGCTAGACATAATATTAATGCGAACTAACCTACCATATTGCCATGAAAGTATAGGGGACACTAATTTTAGTAAATATAATGTACATGAGACGAAATTAAGGTGCTCGAAAAAATTGCTTGCCGGGAGCTGGGACAGGTCCTGCGAGCGTCGCATAACGCGTCCAATGCGCTGCCAAATAGGCTAACACGGCGGCCATTCCCTCGTACTTTTTCCCCAGTATATATGTGCATTTACAAGTGGCAGCGTACGTCAGCGCTACTAGCAACCATGATAGCGAGTGTGAAACACTTTTTTTGCCTGTTGGTGTCGCGTAGCACGTGATGGCGCTGATTGACGCACGCACGTTTAAGTGCGCATATGTCCCCCATAAAGTGAACGAGGGAATGGCCGCCACGATAGCTCAGTTAGTACAGCATCGTATGTGTAATTCAAAGTTCACAAGTTCAGTCCCAAGTCATGAAAAGCAATCTTTCATACACCTTTTATTTTTTTCACATTTACATTACATTCACAACTAATAACGTTCCCTATACTTTTTGGCACTATTGTTTGTTAGTTCTCATTAATATGGCTTGGTTAGGTTAGTGATAACTGACAGACAATTATGCCAAGAAAAGTATAGGAGATGTTATTATAAAGTAATCTTATTGTAACTGTGAAGAAAAGTGGATGAAAAATAACTTGGGACGGTCTGGGACTGAACCTGCGACCTTCGAATAATGCATCCGACACTACCATCTGAGCTACCATGCCGGCCTTCCCCAAGTCTATTTTATGGGATATTTATGTGCATTTAAATATGGTAGTGTCAGTCAGCGCTGCCTGTTGCCATTGCAGCAAGTGTGGGACACTCATTTTTTGCCTATAGGCATCATACAACAGGTGATGTTCCTACGGCTGGCAGCTGACTAATATTTCCTGGCACACTAGCCGATCGCATTAAGTCTGCCAGCACGAGACCCTCGCTGTGAATGAAAAAATTAGAGTTTATTCAAGGGAGTGTTTTCTTTGTTAGACAATATAATGAGAACTGACTGGCAATTATGCTATGGAAAGTATAGGGAACGTTATTAAAGTAATTGTAATGTAACTGTAAAGGAGGTTTTAGACGCAATCATTGTGTTGCCTGTAGCGTGTGTTGTGTTGCTTAGCATGTGGGAGCATTGCACAATGCCACAGAGAGTATATAAAAAGCCAGACCCACCAAAGCAAGGCTTCCTTTGACCCCTATTCCTTAAATACGAGATAGCCTCCTGTTTTTTTAGACTGACACAAATGAAGTAAGACTTTTCAGTGTCCTTGAACCACATGATCTGCCCTTCTTGCATTTCACCTTGCAACAAATCTACTTATCAGTGCTAATGCCAGGCAACCTTCGAGAGGAGTTGCCGAGGTCAATCAGTAGAGGGAGCACTGGGATATCTAATAGGTGTCAGCATCCACTCACCTGAAGCCATTACTTCACCTCCAAAGATACTACTACAATTTTTTTATTGCTTATGATCTTGATTAACTTCATTTCTCCAAATACTTTTTAGTGTTTACTTATTAAAAGTGCACTGGAGGAAAATTAGGTGGCCGATTTAGGTAGCGTCATTGTAGTGAAAGATTGAAGTGTAATGTTGATAAATAGCTACAGCTCAATCGTGCACTAGTGACAGTTGCATTCTCGATAAGATCAGGAGGAAAAGTCATGATGCAAGGTGAATACCTGAATTTACGGTGCTTATTATTACAATTTGCTGTAGCAGAAATGCTAACGAAGCTTCAGTTAACCATTGCAGGGACCCTTTAAGTGCCTCTCTTCACAACCAAGAAAACGTAATTGGTGCACTTCATTTTAATAATAGCCGGTAACGTGGCACAAGTGTAATATCACAAAACAGTCACTCCATAAGCTATTTGTAGAATTGTTTGGAAGTCCTATATAAAGTAACCGGCAATGTCTTATACAAAAGAACTTGGTGTATTAGCACATAAATAATGTGCAAATAGTGTCACATGAAATCATTTACTGTTTCTTTGTGTCCACTGTGAAACTGCTTTGAAAGGTGGCAGCCCGTTGTAGATGCTGTGAAATATGTAGTTGTACACATGTGTCATTTTGCCCCTTCTTATTTGGTGAACATCTGAAAACACGTGCTTGTATTAAAAGAAAGTGTTAATGAACCACAGTGTGCTTTTGTGTGAAATAAGTCTTATGCATTCGGCCGGGCTGTGTTCTAGTCAGGCATAGGTTTCAGCATAAGTGCTGTAATAATCTTACCGCTGGGCATATAATAATCTTACCGCTGGGCAGAACTGGCTAACCTCCCTGTCCTTCCTCATTTATTCCTCCTCCTCCTCCTCCTTTACCGCTGGGCCTAAGCGTACTCACTGCAGGGGAACGTGGTATCCTATGCTCTTCGTTATCTCATTAGAGGTTGTGGCAACACCTAAAAACACTGCTGAATTATAGAGCATCATGAATTGCAAATGAGTACCAACATTTTTTGTTGCTGTTGTCATAGAAATCCTCTTGTCTAGCTAATGTCAATGAAGACGCTTTTTAAATTCTGCTTATAAAGTCTAACTTCTATATAAGATACACTCAAATAGGAGACAAAGTAGCATAGGAGAAACCAGTGTGGCTACTTTGAAATAAGGTTGATAAGAAAATTCGCAGGACTCTTCGATTGCTCTCCAGTGCCTGTCTGTTATACTGGAGCTGAAAGAGGCCCATGGCCAGAATTAAGGATGCCCTAGGGGCCTGCCCTGCCCTCCTTGAAATTTGAATGAAGGGGTGTGTTCTACCGAACGTGAATTATGAAAATACGAGTGAATATAATGAAAATAGGACCTCAGCAGGTGGGCCACTCCTGAAAATTTTCTGCAACGGGCCTGGATTTAATTGTACAAGCTCTTATGTGCATCATTATAAAATCTGCAGGTTGCCCCGTAATGCATGAAAGTGTCTCGGCAGGTTTTTACAGGAATGAAACTGCCTCGTCACATTCGTATATTTTTAAAACACACACGTGGGAAAATGAGTATGCACTGCCAAATGGACCATTTGTGTTCTGGCAAAGATACGTGAACTGTCATGAACTACTCTACAGCGAACTAGCTCAGGCTCACTTCTCAGCCTTCTAATAATTTCTCACAGCCACTCTGAGGTGAAATGTTTCAGGAAACTAAGGGGCTTAACTTCCTTTGTTGCAAACAAGAAAGGGCACACACAACACCAGAGAATACTTGTCTCACGTGGTGGTTTCAGTATGCAAACTAGTTTGTGACTACATGCCCAAAAGATCACTGAATGCTTCTAATACCTGCAAAATATCGCTGAATGAAGGCAAGAATGTGACGTCAACTTCAGCAGCTGGCTTTTCTTCCTCAGCAGGGAAATATTCGTCAATTTGGACAGATGATTCAGCAGCTGGCTTTCTTAAGCAGGGAAAGGTTCATCCATTCGGACAGATGTTGAGCCACTGAGAGGCCTGAAACCTCTGGGAACTGTGGCACTGAAGCAACATCGGCTGAAGCTGCTACTGCTGCTCTTGTGATGAAGCACCACATTGTGTCTGCACTGCGGGTTCTGTGGTGAATGCAGCTGCTGTCTGTGTATTGGCCGAAACGAGCACCTTCAGGGTCATGTTCACCTGCGTAGCTGAGATGGTTATGAAACACTCAAATAAACAAAACTTTTTCAAATGGTGTCATGCACGATCGTTCATCATAATGCATTATTTCCTGCTAGTTTTCTTTGTTTAGGAGCTTAGGTGTGAATCCTGTAACTGAAGAGCTACTCTACATTTTATGCCTCATACGTGCATTTTTCAATCTTTAGGTAAACTTAGCAACGGACCGGCATTCCATTGTCTTTCGAGTTGCCACTGTACTCGTTGTTGCCTTGCGCACAGTTTTTTTGTGTGGTTGCCTAAATATGAGGTCGTGATAATAAACATAGTATGTTACACCTGCACTCTTGATAAACTATATTTTATACATCACACTGTCTTTGTGGCAAGTGATAATAAAATCACTTTATATAAAATAGCTTGTGTTTGTTTTGAACATCAACACGCTTAGGAATATTAAATTGCTTCTGGTTTTTACGATAACTTCCCTGGTGCCAAGGTATGTTTCCAAAAAAACAAAATATTTTCTCATCTGGGAGCTGACAGCTGTGTATATTGAGCGGCCTTATCCGGCATGAGCTAGTTGCACAGTGTGTGACTGCATAAGAAAGGTGTTGCTGAGTTTTTTCACAATATGCAGCAATGCTATGCAACACATATACATTCCACTCTAACTTTTGTGCAGTGCCAATGTACACAAACAGAGCAGGACTAACCTGACTAGCAGAAGGTACCAAGACTCTGCCACACTCTCCGACACTTTTCTGGGGCAGAGTGTAACGCTGAAAAAATCTGCGATTTCTTTTACCACAGGCACAACGAATGATAATGGTCGTAAATGTTGTCTTTGCATTTCCATTCACATATTTTATATGCATTATTTTCATATAGATAGCATGAATTGTTTTATGTGTGTGTACTAAAAACATGCTGCCAAGAAATCTTGTATAATACTCAGAGGCTGGAGAGTTTATAGTATTAGTATAAAAACTACTTCGGCATTTTCGTTTTTTCTCCACATCTCGAATGGAATAAGCACATCAACTCTGCATGCAGTTCTACTAATTAGCAGTTCTATTTCTGATGAGCTGTCAAGTACTTGTTAGATGTGAAGCCAACACTTCATTGCGCTGCTTTGATGTGGTGATTATGCATTATGGCGTAAACAAATGGAGTATTGCAGTTATACAATTAATTTATTAAGATACAATGTGGTGCAAATATTTCTCGGCTTCTTCATATTTCCCGCATGATATGTCAGAACGTAAAGCTGCATGCTTATATTCGGCCCTGTAAGCAGCCGGAAGCTTTCTGCATGAATTTCCCCAAGCACAGTCGATGAATTAAACTACCCATCAATCGGCACGCTCTCCCTCGCAAGGCTGCCTTTACACATACATAATTGTGCATTCACACCGGCAAATATATGAACAAATAAAGCATATGCGCTACAGTTGAATCATAAGCTTGAACGCACTTTGGGCGCCGGCACTGTGAGACGATTTTCTAGCGCGCCGTGCTATCGCTATTCGGCATGAATATAACACGAGCGATCAGACCTTAGCCTATCAACGCCGTCAAACACGTGTTGCACTTTTGCGGGGCTTTCTTTGAGCTCATCATGTATAACATACATGCCGTACATTTGAACCTGCATTTTACAGCTGGCCCTACAACGTGCTTGTGCTTGTGCAAAAAGGCAGCCTGCCATTTTATATTCGGTTCTGGAAATTGTGACCCGGCGAAAACCTTTCAGCGTGTATATAATTATTGTGAAGTGGACCACATTGCATTGATAGATATATATGTGGGGTTTAACGTCCCAAAACCACCATATGATTATGAGAGACGTCGTAGTGGCGGGCTCCATGAATTTCGACCACCTGGGGTTCTTTAGCGTGCGCCCAAATCTGAGCACACGGGCCTACGACATTTCCGCCTCCATCGGAAACGCAGCCGCCGCAGCCGGGATTCGATCCCATGACCTGCGGTTTAGCAGCCTAGTACCTTAGCCACTAGGTCACCGCGGCGGGGCGTGTCACAGTCAGTGTATAGGTGTTATGTGGTGTCGCAAAAACCGCGTGATGCCCACTCGTTGCGCAGCTCACGTCAACATGGAGCGTGTGGGATCCAAGCAGACAACGTTTGCCGTGTGCCGGAAGTTCCAAAGCTTAGTTGAAAACTGCGATCGTCTTCTTTTTCTTTGTAAAAAATTTTTTATTCAAAATAACTTTTAAAGTGTTTTACAAATTACGAACAACATTTGTTCCCTGCTTATTAGAAAAGAAATACCTGTGCTGCGTGTTCCGCAGTCAAGCAGATCAGCTGAAAACGATGAGGTCAATAGAGCAGATCATGTTGCTTGGTGTATGGGCGGTTTAAAATGCCTTTGGCCGAGTCGAAGTGATCTGCAGCGACCTCGGGTGATTCGCAGCTTTAAAACTTTGTAATAAATTGCACAATTTACGCAAAGAGCTCAAATTGGTCTCTAAATTGCCCTTTGGACTTGGCCTACCGGCCCGATGTGTTAGTGAAAAATCGCCAAAACCGTTTCAGGGTCCCTTTAAGATATTCAATGCACACGCAGTTCATAAGGTCAACAGCAAGTCAATATTGCGTTTTGATTCCCTATGGACGCTTGATTCATTATGGACGCTCCATTAGCACGTAAGAAAAGTTTTAAATAAACACACTGGGGAAAATCTCTTTACAAAACTCAAATTGGGTTCTTTTATGCTATTTAATATGATCAAGTCGGAATCGATAAAGCGAAATATTTACTTGCTAAATACTAGGTCTGAGACCAGGTTGACCATTTATGTTCAAGATAAGAAAAATTGCATGCAGGAGTGATGTATTTCAAAATGATTTTTACCAAAAGAATGCAAAAATGGAACCAACTGCCTTCTAGCATTGCCTCTACTATCTTGAAATATTTGTTTTAGTCTATGTTACAATCAGTGTGCTGCATTTGTTGGGTGTTGTACAATTTTATTGATATAAATATTTGTGTTGCAGATTGTCATTGAAGCAACTTTGATTATTTGTTTGGCTGACTATGTATCTTTTTTTGTATTCCACTTTTTGTAAACGCTCTCCCACTTTCATGCCCATTGGTGCGCTGGATAATGAAATGAATAGATAAATAAAGTGCTGATATATAAGCAATAAATTTAAGAACAAAGAATGTATCTCTTCGGAGAAAATAGGCTAACATTGACATGTGCCCACCACGAACTTCAAATGTGTTGCCACGTTACATCTTTAGCAATTATTTCTTGAGAATAAGTCGAGATATAATGAGGATAACTTGAACAAGAATGTTTAGAGGATATGTACTGCCTTTGTTTTGGAGACGATCGTGACTGCATGCAGTCCTTTAAACGAACGGCTATTTTTCTAGCTGAAGAATTATTTGTGGGGCTATAATTTATGCCAGTGACACAAGCTGAACTCGTATAGATGCATCATCTGAGTAACTATATATAAAAGTTTTCATATAAGGCCATGCTTAACCCTATATGGAGGCTTCTATGTATAGCCATATATATGGCCATATAAAGCAACACTCATATATGGCTACATCAGGAATTGGGCATATCAGGTAATGTAAGGCCCATATATGGGGATTTCATATAAAGCACGATATGCCCAATTCCGGATGTAACCTTATATGGGGATTTTTATATAAGTCCATATATAGCACTTTTGTAAGGGTCAGCTTGATCAGTGACTGAGCGTCGTGGCGGTGGGTCGAACAAAAAAGTCACAGCATATCCACGAGGTGAATGATCATGAGTGGGGCGGAGCGGAAGGATGGACGCATAGACGGATGCATGCACGGACATACGGACGGATGGACGCATGGAAGCACAAACGGAGGGAAGCTTCGCCCCACTCATCATCATTCACTGCGTGGATGTGCTGTGAGAACATTTTATTGACATGCGATTCAGTGCAACTGGCTACTACACTGACTACGACGACACGGGGCATACGACCCATGGCGAAGGGGCTTCGCCCCTAAAAACTCACAGCATATCCTTTGAGTGAATGCCGATGAGAGGAGCGAAGCATCCGTCAATCTGTCCGGGCTTTCATCCATGCGACAGACCATGCGACCGTCCATGCGTCCGCCCATGCGTTCACCCGTGCGTCCATCCGGCCATTCGTCCGTCTATGCGTCCATTGTCCATCCATCCATCCACTAGTGACCACTCCATATACTGCCTTCTCACATGTTTTCGTCATATATTCATCATATATAAGTACCCCCATCCAGCGTACATTCTAAGAACTAAACGAGAGGTAGCTACCGTCTACTGCTACTACTACTACTACTACTACTACTACTGCTGCATACATACATCGGGGACGCACCAACGGCTTCAGGAGCTTCGCCTTTGAAACCGCGAGGTAACGGCATCATTTGCGTCAGAGTCATCACTGTCTGACAGCTCTGATAAACTGCAAGCCTCAGGCATGTTGATGCTCGGTGTGCTCCCCCCTGTTCTGAGCATCTGCTCGACCCAGCATTCACAGTTTTCATACACTGTGCCGGTAGGACCAGTATGCCTTGTACAACTTCCGATTCTAGGTTCCTATCAAACTTGACGTCATACGTAGAATGTGTTCTCGGTTGGGTTTCGGTACAGCGCCTTTTTCTTATTAAAAAAAGTCACAGCATATCCGCGGAGTGTATGATGATGAGTTGGGCGAAGCATCATTCAGTTCTTCCGCGCTTCCATCCGTCCGTGCGTCCATCCGTTTGGGCGGCCGTGTGTCTGCCCATTTGCGCGTCCGTCCATGCGCCTGTGCATCCGTCCGTGCGTCCGGTCGTCCAAGAGCGCATCCATCTCTGCGTTCTTCCGTACGTTCATCCGTCCGACCATGCATTCGTCCGTGCATCTGCCTGTCCATCCATCCGTCCACCTAGTGAATACTCAATGTACACCCATCTCGCATCTTTTCATCATATATTCATCATATAGAAGTACCGCCATCTAGCGAACATTCTAAAATATAAACGAGAGGTGGCACGGCCGGACTATAGAAGTGGTAAGCGCGCACACTCTTACGGCTAGCGCTTTGTGTGAAGTTTCTACTTGTCATGGCTGCTAGTATATGGCACTGCGGCCCAACCTCGGTAAACGTTCCTAAAACCAAGGAGGTTACGCCCAGCGAGTTTAACGTGGCAACATTTTTAGTCAGATAGGGATCGAAGTGCGCGTTTCTGGTACTACTTTTTTAGTAAGCACCAAATTCAAGGCAAATTTTATTGGATATGAAGACAGCTATATTCGTCTCGGTAGGTAGTTTCATCACAAACAACTATCTTTTGATTTATGATTAACGTGCTCGGATTTTCTCTTCAGCTCAAAAGAGTACGCGCGTGCCGCTCCTTTAGTCCTGCCTCGGAGGTGGCTACCTGCTACTACTACAATTACTAGTACTACTACTACTACTACTACTACTACTACTACCACCACCACCACCACCACTACTACTACTACTACTGCATACATACCGGACGCACGACCCACGGCTTAGAGAGCTTCGCCCGTAAAATTAACCGGAGTTGGCCTTTAACCCACTACAGCCTTGGCGAAGTAGTTTGGCATCCGTTGCTGCTGTGCGGGGTAGAAAATCGCTGCTGCCAGCTACCTTGGTTAAACAGGTACAAGCGCACTTCTAGCTTGGTGCTCAGAAGAAGGAAAAAGAACAAAGTTGGTTGGGGGAGCACCAACCCCGTGGGAAAATGGCCGCATGGGACTACCAGATAAAATTAGGTCATTCTCTTTCTTTGTGTTTCTTTGGGCTGTGAGTTTTTCGGCCTAGGGAAAGCACCTGAAGCAGTGTACCGAGGAAGCTAAGCCAGCAAATAATGGAAGTAGCAAAAATAAACGCAATGCATGGGCCAAACATCTATTTCTGTGCTGCCACTGACAACAAGAAAAAATGAAATGACGTGTGACCTTCAGTTTTATATATGGAAGACAATACCTTAAATTATAGGGCACCTGCGCATTGCTTTAAACCATGCCGCAAGAAGAGAAGCGTTTGTGTGCGTAACAGCCATTTTAATCTGTCGTACAATGTCTACTGAATGTACAGCTGCTTGATACCCATGATGGCTTAAAGCGGGCGACACATGGTGTGAATTCGGATGCGATTTGCCGTACGGCTGTTTGTGGCAACAGCCGCATCCGACAGCCGTCCGACAGCCGTCCGACAGAATGCGGTGATGATTCGCACGCCGCGCTTGCATCCAACTTGCTGAATGCAGCCGCACGGCAACCGCGGTGGTCTGTCGGCCACAGACAATGGCAGCGCTGCATCTTATGATGTCAGCGTCCCACTCCATCTCGCCAGTACAAGCTGCATGGACGCCATTTCGTCAACTTCATTTCAACTGTGCGCACGTTTAGTTTTTAGATGCGGAATCATCTTATACTCGCGCCTTGTAGTGCGCCGTCCGCGCCGTCCGCACCGCTTCTCGAACATTCGACAGCTGACGCGCGCGCATGCGCCTTCGCGCCGTCGCCCACCATCTGTGCCGCGCGCGCTTCTCTTTCGAGAACATTCGACAGCTGACAGCGCATGCGCCGTCGCGCCGTCGCCATCTGTGCCGTGCGCGCGCTTCTCCTTCGAGAGCATTCAACAGCTGACAGCGCATGCGCCGTCGCGCTGTATATATACTCAAGGTCGGCGCTCGCTCGCTCAGTTGCCGCTCGTCGGTTGGTTTGTACGGCGCGTCAACGTCCAAGGTCGCGGTGAAATGAATTCCAACGAATCCACAAACACAATGATCGACGTCCCTTCGACCAGCACCGTCCTTTCGCATACGTGTGTACGTGTTCACTCATTTAACACCCCCTCCTACAACCACGTTAACCAATTTAGCCATCGACCCAAGTAAGTCGCAATTTAACACCCCATTTCACAACCACGTTAACCAATTTAGCCATCGACCCAAGTAAGTCGCACTTTAACACCCCGTTAACCAATTATATGCTCCGCATCCTCCTCAGTGTTCTCCTGAGGGAAGCTGCGGGCAATTTTTGCCATGAGTGAAGCCGCGGTGCACAATGATCTACTAATATCGCTAGTTCATGAGCAGCGAGTGCTCTGGGACCAGCGGCTGGCGGCCTACAAGACCATTGATGCGCGCACAGCTGCGTGGATTGCCGTCGCGACGAGCCTAGGCCTAGCTGGAACACAGGGTTAGTACCATACCAGCATTGCTAGGAGTGATTGTGCCGCCCAGCACGAGTTGCTACTATATCACTAGTATTTCACTAATGAACAATACGCGCATTTACGAACTCTGCCGCCCCTCCTCCCCAAAAAAACGTAACGTCTACTACTGGCGCCGTACGCTCTTGTCTGCGAGTTTGTTCGTGACTGCCGCGTGTATATACAATTTTTATATTGCTGTGCTATAGCGGCAGAATGCTGCATAGATATTTTTTCGATTTTCGTGTGTTGCGCAGACCTATGAGAAAAGCGGCCGCGGCGAGGCAATGTCTGTAGGGTGGTATTTGCATGTGTATCTGAACGAGCGCGTTTTGGAAATACCTGCGCACTAAAATGGAACACACACAAGCATGTTTGCGCCCACCCAGTGCGTGTTTTTGCATCACCCTCCCCGTAACATTTTTATTTATATCCCCATCAGCGGCGGCGGCTCCGTTACCAGATTTTTTCGGTAGTTGTCAACTTGTGGCTCACCAAAGAAGACAACTGGGCACGTTAATTCATGTTCAATAATGGTAACGTCGTGTGTGTGTGTGTGTGTGTGTGCAGGTCTTTTTGGCGTATTCATTCTCAGTGCATTTCTGCCGTTCTTAATCAACTCGTGGCCAAAAGAATACAGCATACATGGCTTATTAGATGAATTGAACCTCCTGCATTGTCAGTACATCTTGTGTGCTGCGTAGGACTGCAGCCGATCGCTTCAGTGAAAACACAATGTTCAATGGGTCGTTCGACGTGGCAGTAATCCAGAACTATTATTAAGTTTTTTTTTAAATGAGTGTAACCATAAACTACTTCCACAGACAGTTGGAGCCTACGACTTGATTGTTTTTATGCCAAAATAAAACAACTCACAGCAGATGAATGAAATATTTTATTCCATAATAACTATGACTAATCACTGAAAGTCACACAATGCTGCATAAAACTGCAGCCGATCACTTTAGTGAAAACACCATGTTCGATGGGTCGTTCGACGTGGCAGTAATCCAGAACTAATATCAAGTTTTTTTTTCGAAATGAATGTAACCATAAACTAATTCCACAGACAATTGGAGCCTACGACTTTATTGTTTTATGCCAAAATAAAACAACTCACACCCGATGAATGAATTAATTTATTCCATAATAACTATGACTAATCACTGAAACTCACACAATGCTGCATAAGACTGCAGCCGATCACTTTAGTGAAAACACAATGTTCAATGAATCGTTCGACGTGGCAGCTATCCAGAACTATTATTGAGTTGTTTTTTTCGAAATGAATGTAACCATAAACTAATTCTACAGACAGTTGGAGCCTACGACTTGATTGTTTTTATGCCAAAATAAAACAACTCACAGCAGATGAATGAAATATTTTATTTCATAATAACTATGACTAATCACTGAAACTCACACAAAACACCACATTGCTTGATTTTCTTTTTTTAAATTTAATGCTCAGTCTCTTGAAAATATTCTTTGTAGATTTGATTCATTTGAAAATAGTGCATCATAATTCATGCCTAAAGGGGAAATCTGTTTATAAAAGTACTTGCCCGGTAAACTCGCTCTAAAGACCTCATTCGGTACAAAATGTGAAGTGATAGTTTTTTTTATTTGCTTGCACACGGCACTTGCTTAATAATTGCCGTATAGAAAGCGTTCTCATATTTATGCTCCAATTATTTATATGTATTACACAGTTACAAGCACTTAATTTGCACTAGCAATCTTTCATAACTGCAAAGGTGCTTGCAAAATAAAATATACTTTAGAGGTACTGTTGAAGCACAAACTAAACAACAGTTTCTTCGGTGCTTCTTCTAACAGAGAATGCTAGGTTACCAGTTGCTATCCGCTAACTCGCGTACTCTTCTATGTTTGCGGGTGACACAGCAGCCATTTCCAAACGATGGCACAATCTAAGAGACACGTTTTGCAAGAAGTTGCGCGAATCAAAAAAGAAGAGTGGGGCGCCTGCTGGGGAGCCAGTCAGCTCGTGGAAGCACTTCACTCAAATGCTGTTCCTGCGGGATATTGTGGAGCCACGTGTGTAAGATAATCTTTTCATTTATTCCACGAGACTTTCAAAACAGCTGACAGGTGCCATAATGCTCATACTTTAGAGTAGAAAAACAAGGAAATCTTGGTCTACATCACTAACCCATCACTCACATGCATTAACTGTGTGATTAGTATGATAGAAATTAAAGAAGCTCATGGCAGATTCTCATGCCCTATTAATGACTAGTATACTCACTGTACGTGTAAAGCAACACATACATAATTACCACTATTTTCCGCATATTTCTTTGCTTTAATTTTAAAATGAAACAAACTATCATCACAACAAGGGTTTGAAGTCATTCCAGTGAAATACACAGCAGATACTAAAGTGAAACAATACACACCTCATATCGATAAGCCTTACGTATATGCATACACAAACAAATGTGGACTGTGCCACTCTGAGCTTCTAACATGGCGGTATGCTCCCGATGGCTGACAGATAGCAGCGATTTCACATAAGAACTACACAACCATAGCAATAAATGCTGAACTATGAAAATAGGTGTAAGTGCATTAACGCATTACAATAACTACATTCAAATTAAAGTTAAAAAAGACCAATTTGTAATGATAAGAAGTTAATACAATTTTATTTTCAAGTGCACAGGTTAGACAACAGATTCAGCACAGTAAAATATCATAATAAAAGAGCAGTAAATGTCAAAGGTGTCTTAATTTGTGAACTAGTGGTAGTAGTAAACTAGTGATGCGAAACGAGTATGGTTAATATTTAGTAGCACACTGTGATTGCAAATAGCAGGAATTCACACCAATTGGTAAATTTATAATCTTAGCTGTCCCTGCCAACTCATGCACATTGTTGTAGCTACAATAAGGCAGTGTGTGCCAGTGACACTACCCCACAAACCAATGCGTCATCATCACTGCCTCAAGAGACAGTAGACTCGCAGTAAATGAAAATCTGTTGAACGGAACTATTGCATCTGCAATACTTGGTTTCGAGCTTGTATTCTGCACCCATGTTTACCTCTCAGTAAACGGAACCACTGTTTATTGCAACATATTTTCTCGGTTCCTGCAGGTTCCTATTAGTGAGAGTCCACTCTATCTCAAAACCATTACGGTTGACCTGTAAGTTTGTGTGTCTCCACTTGTGTGATAAGAAAAATAAATGCACAATGCAGCCATTAGCTACCAGAACACCATAAATGAGTACCCAATTATGTGTTGTAATGTTAAAGCAATCGTGATTTACGTTACTCTATGCCTTCTTGTAGGACCACCAGCAACATGGACGCAATGAACTATGACTCCGTGGCAGAGATTCTGGGCCAAGTGCAAAACAGTCTTTATGGCGAATTGCCAACACAAATGCTTTTAGACATGGTCAACGATACACAGACACCTCATGCATCACAGACACGTTCATTTCATTCCCTTTCTTCAAAAGATTCTATTATTTCTGTGCTTTCACAACAAAACACATGCGCTTTTTCAAATGTCTCACGCAACACTAAACGAAAAAAAAGACAATGGAGACGCAGCCCTAGAGAAAATAGACAAACAACTACAAACATCTGTTACGGACACACAGCACTTTCTTCTTTCTCTAGCGACACACATGGACAATATTCCACCCCATTTATTAGGGTTGTTTAAAATACACATGATGGACATTGTGAATCATTATGAGGCTGGGGTTGTGCCTAAAGAGTTGATGTCTTTACAGCCGCCACAGCCACAGCCAACAGAATAAAAAACTGTCGGCAATAAAAATGAGTGTCATTTGTAAATAAATTTCATGAATGTATGTTTTCAAGCTCATTGATTTTTTCTTGCAAGCCAGGCACTCCTGGTCCGTCAACTCAACGGCAGGTGCCGATAGTTTCTATCCTACCAACTTTCATGCTGCATCCTCTGGAACGCATGCCTAAAATGACATACAAAAGCATTTTGTTTTGGTCAGCTACTAATAGATTGTAATAAGATCAGCGAGTTCAACTTTCCCGAGTGTTGTTTATTGTCGTCGTACCCTCCATTCACCAGAATAATTTCACAGTGAGTGCCGCTTTCGGTTTCAAGCACATTGCAAAATGCTCTTGGCATTCTCTCAAACATGAGGACTATTGAATGCTGTATGAAAGCAGCATTTTATAACGACTTGGTTGTGAAAAAAAACTCTAGGTTATGCATTTGTGTGCTTTTGGTAGGTGTACAGGCATTGTAGTTCATTGATCATGCGAGGAGCCTTAGTTGTGTTTATTTGACCATGGTATCTTTACATAGAAATATTACTATGTAACACACTCAAGCCACCAATTGGCTTTGGCAGGCCTAGTCACATGTACTGTTTTATTTGAAGAAATAAAAGGTATTATTATTATTACTATCACGTAAACTGTGACACTTTGGTACTTACACTGCACTTAAAAGGAGTTGCCGTGCGCATCTGTGTGCCTATTATTAATAAACAGCATGCTTTACATTTATTGTTGTTTATAGTCACTAAAACATTCATCATTTTTTACAGTCTTGAGCATTTGTGTGGCATTTTTATTGACTGACAGAAGGCAGTGGTCACATTTATTCTGAAAAAAAGTGCTTGTCTCATAAAAAACCTGACCTTTGTAGTAGCATTGTCTTAATCCATCGATAAAAGCTTTCTGTTGAACGCTTAAAAGCTTTTTTTATACTTCTACTGGTGCAGGAACATGTTCGTATACGAGGTAAACGCAAGCACTGTCAGCCACTTAGTTTTCCAGACTAAACTTATCGACTGTCCCACATTTCATTCATGGTGAACAGAATGAGAGAAAAGATGCATATGCCTATAAGTGCGAAGAGTGGCACTGAACTTGTCGCACAGATTTGCGAGCTTTCTAGGATCTTTCTTTTTTAGTAGTATGTAGATGAGAAAGAAGTATATAAGTAGTTTCTAGTGGGCAACTTATGCTCTGATGCAATATCGGAGCTGACTCTTTGACGCACTGCAACAAATACCTCACTAGAAATGGTGAGTAGGTAAGTAGCTGAGGTGCGTATCTAAATGTTCAAAAGTAAAGCCGTTTTATTTTTATTTTAGTTTTTACTTTGCGACCGAATGATTTTTATAAAGATAGCACTCTTACACAGAAATTAACATTATATGGTGCTTATGTGAACCATGCTGCTTCGTTTGAATTACCAGAACATTTTAATTTACAATAATAAATTAATGAGCTTCAATGTGTCTGCCACTTGAACTCTTCATAGCACAGCATCCTGCCATAGAACACATCCTACAGCACTGTTGAAGTATGTCGTATAGAGGTCCCTGACATACCTTGCCAGTTTGGCAAAGTTGTGGGCCTTAGTGCGAGCCAGTTGCAAGGGTGTTTGCACGAGCTGCTGTCGCCACTGGCCACCCCGCCGCTGCCCGAGGGGGCTCACAGAGTCTGCATAGCCGGGACCACAGTAGGAGTCATCACTTGCTGTGTAAGCATCCATGAGGAAGTTCTGTAGCGCACACATGGCCTTGACATTCCATTCAGCATTTGCTGGGCTCTCTCCCATGGTTCTCTCGAGATCCGCCACCTTGTGACTAGAATGCCAAATGCATTCTCGGCACACCGCCTGAATAAAGCAATAAATGTTTCCAGAAAGTTGTAAGGTCTAAAAACGTAAATTTATGTAAACGTAAAATAAAGGTCTGAAAACGTAAATTTTGAGCTCTACAAAACTCTGAACAAGCAAAATACTAATCCACTCTCCTTTACACAGCACCCAAGTACATTCAATGCAAAAATTTTTATTGTGCTCTATCCAACAAAACACATGCACTTGGTTCTATACCATCAAGTTTTAGACTGTATTTAGTGTCTACCTGCCCTGCCTTAGTCTTTTTATTTAATTGGGTGAGCAAGGATAAACAAGTTATCCTGGGGCGTGATTCTCATGGTATCCACTTATTAAACTCAATTATGCCTTTACTGATTCGCTGGAGCTGAACGAGCAGCACGCTGCCTGTTTCGGTTCGTTCTTCCGCAACTTCATTTTGACGCCACAAAGCTTTCACAACTCTCGACACAATTGAAAAAGACCGAACTGAAAATAGTCACAAAATGTGCTCACATTGTACAGTAATATTTATGGTGCAAAAGGTGTTTGGTGCGAAAATTCGCGATAAAAAATTATGAAAATGGTAAGAAGGGGATATATTCAAACCATCTATCCATGCTTGCTATGAAAAAATCATTCCATATTGTTTAGCGTACACAAAGAAACAATGATGGAAAAGAGTCTGCACATTAGTAGAAGGTGAGGTCTTGGGCACCATCTTAAACGGCTTTGAGCACACCTGTGTGCTTGGCGTTGATCAATCTCGCTATTATACCCTCTTAATATGTTTCTAACATGGGTTTGCACAAAGAAGCTCTTCTCTAGTAGAAATGTCCTTGATTAAGAGCATGAGCGTTTGAATGACATCAGCACAATGATGTAAAAAATGTTTTTCTCGACCAGGTAAACATAATAATAGTTAGTGGACCAGTGTGTCTGCAAACATGTTAAATCTGAGAACAAAATAGAAGACTAGGATGACTGAAATGTTATGATATCTTCAATCTAGATTTCAGACATCTTATGATAACAAATTACAGCATTTACTCTACTGTAACGCAAGAGGTGACTTTTTGTGCGTCCAGGAAACACAAATATTCATTTCGGCATTCGACCACAACGCGAGGGTGGTTGACTTCAGAAAGCAAAAGTCTGAGAAAAAACTTGCATAACATTCTAGTAAATATGGCAGCTGAAATGAAGTACAAACAATTCGGTATGTTGACTACTTGTATGATGTTGGCACTATAGGATAGTAATAAATTAGACATGTTCTGGGACTGCAATTATAACAATCATGCAGCTTCAAATTATATCAACTGACCGTGCTCTGCGCAAGCGGTAGTTGAACACTCTTTCACTTGGATTCAGACCACGTCCTGGGTAAGGCCTCAAGAAATCAGTCCTCGGCTGAAAGGCCTCGTCCCCAACAAACACACAAGGAGCCGGAAGTCTTGTGTTTGGAAGGTGCAAGTCCTTTGGCAGCTGTAGCTTTCCTTGTGGAAGCCGCCTGCCAAACTTTGACTGTTCGAGAACGGCTCCGTCGCTCTGCTTGCCATAGGCCTCCACATCAACCATGACAAATTTGTATTTGCAGTCAATGACTGCCAGCAGCACAATGGAGTAAGTGCCTTGCAATAAACAAGTTATCTTTAGAATGCATGAGAATCTACAAGCAGGTTAATTTTTGTTTAATCATTTCTGCTTTATGTATTAAGAAACCTTGAGCAAGTAATTCCATCATAAAGAATAACCTTTCACAGCAGTGTTGAAAAAAATAAAAAGATTCAATGCTTCAGATGTTTCAAACACCTGTACATTCTTTTATGATTAGGCAACGGGGTTGCTTTACCACTGTCCACACTTTATTTTTGTGAGCAACTATAGAGAACAGCACATTTACAGCATTGCATGATGGACAACACAATGCTGTGAGCATACCCACATTTGGTTACTTGACACCAATATTAACTTTCACGTCTATGAAAATGAGCATATGCCATGAAAAGAAGTTACCAAAGCAAAAATTAAGAACCATGACATACACACAGAGTATATGTTACTTGTATACAACTAGATGCCTTATATAATAGTGCAGGTGCCACACTGTACGTTTTAATGTCATTCAAACTAAATGACATTCGCACCTTAATGAGATTTTGCGGCTGACAATGTGGCGCTTACAATTCTCAATTTCAGAAGAAATAATGCAAGCACGCTAATAACTTTGAGTTTTTTAAAGGCATCTGGGATCTTAACGAGAGCAGTAGTGTCGAAAATTGCTGCAAAATGTTTGTACTCTCAACCTCAGAGGTACAGAGACTACTCGATTCCAGCCGATGGCATGGTCGGCCATAGTGTAAACAAACACACGCCACGCACGGACTAGAAACGTGCGTTTTGTCTTGCCACTTTGGGTAAATGATGACGGTGCCTGGTGTTATAGTCGACTTGGTTTATTACGTTACCAAATGACATTAACAACTCCAGTATGGCAGGGGTATAAGAGTACAGTATTGACAATCTTAAGTAACAGTGTTATACCCCTGCCACACGGCACCTGTAATGTCATTTGCTGCAAAAGACATTAGGGGTTAATGTCATTTTTGTAGCTGCTATATCGCCACGGTGAATGACATTCGCTCGTTGAGTGTGTTCACTGAACTCAAGGAAGCGCGACATGTGTTCTTTTGCCAACAGGCACTTCACAAAATTGACATCTCAAAGCAAACGTAAACGATGTTCAGATGTTTAATAAATGGTAATATTTCAGTTAACTTTTTAACGTGCAACATGATTGTGCAAGCAATTTCAGCAGCTATATTGTCTTTTTCATGCTGAGACTTCAGCCACGTTTACACACACTCGCTGTTGTTTTCGTGCAATGTCGCCGCGTTACTCGCAAGTAGCAGAATACGTACGCACGTATTGGGCCCCAGCTTAGGGAGAGTAATTTCAAAGCGATTTTCCTTTCTTGGGAAGCACCCCATTTCTCTATTATTCACTGACGAAGGTGAAGCCCAAAGAGCAGCCGACGTAAACGAATTGGCGTGTAGGCACAGCTCCAAATCCCTCGTCGTCTGTGATTTTTCTTCAATATCAAGCTTGAAACGCTTCAGTCGGTTCTGATGCCTCATTCACAGCAGCTGGAGTGTAACTATCGTTCGTTCGCACAGATCATAATCTATCGCGGTCACAAGATTATGAACGCTAGTTCCAAATATTGCCGATTGCAAGTTGTGAGTGCAAGCTCGTCTTGATTTGGTATAAAGATTTTTTTTCTGCCAATGCTGTTTTATCGCGTGGGAGTGTATTTTCAACCATCCGGACAATTTTATGTAAAGAAAATGCGCGATTTGTAACTTTTCGGTATCATAGTAGCCTGCGTGTAAGTACTGACACCAAATTCGAATGTCATTTCACGTAGTCGTGTAGACCCGGAACGCAAGATCACAATCAGATTCGTTTTCAAAGTCATTCACTGCAAATGACATTCATTACACGTGCCGCGTGACAGGATTATTAGACGACAAAATTGAATGTGATTCAGACATTCAAAATAGTTTTGCAATCTCGCAACAGCAATTCCCACTATACACACCTTGTAGTTGAAAAACATACTACCAGAGTTCTTGGGACATTTAATCTGAACATGTTTTCCGTCAACAGCACCGATGCAATTTGGAAACTGCCACGTATGGCCAAAACCTTGAGCAACATGGAGCCAGGATTCAGTGGTGGGAATCTGAGTGTAAAAAAGAAAAAAAATAGAAGAAGAGTTCATGGAGCACAAAGATGTTCCTACAATGGTATGCTGGTTAGCACTGCACATCAGCAAAGTTTGAATGCAGTATTACGCTTTTCGTTTCTCATGAGCATTAGGACAGCCATCTCTTGAAGGGCCTGTCTACCTTAAAATGCATTGCTGGGCAAGCTGGTGCATTCCAATAAATTAAAAGTAGAGTGCAATGAGATTGTAAATATTTCTTAATAAATCAGTTCGCTGGTGCTGTCTTTTTTTCACAACTGTCTACCGTCTTTCATCACATTTATGTTTTTTTTGCAATGGAAATCAGACTGTTTGAAGTGTCCAACTTTGCGGCAGCTCCTCCAGAAAGCACATTCACTTGTTAAGACACTGTTTATAGCAATATATCAAATATACCTAAAAACAGGGATGGCACTGTTCACATTAGTATGCTTATTATAGTAAAATGAGCCACTTATTACAATGCTCCAGTGCCACAATATCAGATACACCAATGGAATCTGGCTGCAATGTGGGCTGAAAATAGCTCTCACATGCAACGGCGTGCTCTGCGCTGTGCTGTCAACACTTTCAGAAATTGAGTTGACTGCGTCGCTTTCGAGGGAACAAAAGGAGAGAGGGATAGAAACGTTTCTTTTTCAATAATTTTCCAACCAGCCCAGGCCAGAAGTGAGGCGACGTGCTCAGTCAGGGTCATAAGTGGGCTACGCATGACTGTAACCGACACAAACTATGCAGAGTAAACGCTGCACAAGCACTAAACAAGCCTTCCCTAAGGGTCACTGAGCAAGGAACTATTCAAAGCGGCATGAGATGGCTTCACTGCACTGAAGGATGGTATGAAAGTTGAATAGCGAATGTACACACCAAGTGAGAAACTATGAGGTTCAACCTGAAGCCTGATGCACACTGTGCAGAATCGCTAAGCACTACCTGTAATAATGTGCCAGAAAGTATACTCACGGGCATGTACAGTAGCTGAAACCTTATCCAAAGAGCATGGCCTGTGACCTTCACAGCCATGCGCGCCTTAGATATGCCAACTCTGAAAGTGACTGCAATATCCTGGATGTGGTCTCCAGATGAAAGGTATCTGCAATACAAATGTATTTTTCATTAGTAAGAGTATACAGTAAACATCTTGAAAACACTGGTGCATGTAGAAACTAACAAATATACATGGCTCTAATGTGTGGGTGCCACTTGATTACAATTGGTGATGGAATTTGGAAAGGCACGGTGCAACACATGGTTGGGGGTATGGGTTGCATTGTGCAAAACAACGTAACATTTGTATGAAAAAGTAAAATAATCACAGGGAAAAACAAAAGTACACATATCACCATATTACCTAAGTGTCATAGCCAGTCGCTCAGCAGGGCTTATTGGCTCCCTAACAGCATGCTTCCTTTCAAAGTCTTTCTGGAGAAGACGAAGAATGAAATCAAATTGATGTGGCAGCATGCGATAATACTTATGAAAGTATTCGGTGTCGCCTTGCCGCAGTCGCTGCATCTGGGGGAGAAAGAAATGCTTTTCAGCTAATGCAGAAAATTTTCTGATGCAACTGAAGTTTTGCGGTCACTGAGACAGACTTCAAAAATAAATGTAACTGAACAATATGCCAGAAATAAACATAATTATTTACATGTTGCATGAGAAATACAACATATATTACAAGTGCTGGATTGAAAGTTATTATGTGCAGGGTCTTGATATATATTTATGTTAGTCTATGCAGTGGTGTGTGGTGGCGGCTGGTTTTAATTTCTCGCTGTGCGCAGAACGAAACATTTGGCGTGGTGTTTCCAGTGGCAGATTATATCTTTTACTTCACTGGGGTGCTTTCGGCAACGACAGATGGTGGCTAGTTGCAGAGAAAAGTCGGCAAGGAAGAAATGGATGGTGGTGGTGGTGGTGGTGGTGGTGGTGGTGGTGGTGGTGGTGGTGGTGGTTTACGAGAAAGAGATAAGTGAGCAAGTTTACGGCGAATTTTTAAAGCAATGAGACTAACGAAAGGTGTATTCTGAGTAGAAGTAGACAGCATGCTTTTGAACAGTACATGGTCCAGAATAATTTAGTGTTCATAATACGTTGCCATAAGTGCATCTTCGCGTACCTGTGTCCTTTCGCACTACATTAAAGCTGCTCAGAATATCATCACTCCATAGCGTAAAAAAATAACACACTTATCACTCAATGACACGCTTTTATGACCACCGAATAAAAAGAAATGCTACTTACCGTCGTAAAAAACTCGCTCTTGAAGTGACGCTTTGTCCATTAAAGCCTCACCCACCACCTGCGTCTTTTTTCCCTTTGCTCCTTTTCAATCGAGAGCACTTTTTTCTTTAATAGCAGTAGCCTTCTGTGGCGGTCCAGGTGCAACATTGCGCGGCTTCGAACGAACAGCACAAGTACACTTAGCACTACAACAACACACCATGCAACACGCCAGCGGCCTGCCGTTCGCGTTGTTAGTTGTTGCTCATTTCGGTCGCCGTTGCCAGCACTTCAACACGCAGTCTTCCGAAAGTAGAGGATAGATATTTTGTGTTTGTTAAATATTGTTTATCACCACTTCACATATTCGGTTACAAAAAAGTCACTCTTTATAAATGCAAGTATTGTTTTAAAACAGAAACAAGTGTGTTTTTTGAGAAATGATTTGGACGCCAATTAGGAAGAAAAATAATAGGGGGCAAACAACAATGATTCGGCGGAGCTTAAAATTTTGAAGGCGCCGTACCATGTGTCCCAAAACGTCGCATGCGGTGAATCGGACTGCGGTGCGCCGCACAGCAAATCGCATTCGAATTCGCACCATGTGTCTCCCGCTTAATACTTCCTTTTATACTTTGATGTAGTACCGCCTGCTCGTCCCTGAGGTGCCATACGCACCTGCGCAGCTGCACACTGCAACGTATGGGCACCAGCTACTTGTTGCGTAATTGACTTCATTTGACACCTGGCGTGATTCTGCAACTCTGCCCCGCAATTATACATAGGTTGAGGAAGTTCCAATCACTCCATCACATTCCTATACCTTTCTTTTTAAAGCATCAAGCTCTAGCGTATCTCAGAGGTTTCACAACGCCCGCAAGCTATAGGTGGCACGCTGTACGATTAAGATCGCACCCAGAGGAGGGTCAACTCGTTAGCGCAAGAACACAGAGGACGTGCGAATTTTGCGAACACGCCGCTTTAACCGGAAAAACTTCATGAGCTGCACTGAAATGTGCATCAGAAAGATGTACATCAGAAAAATGTGCATCAGAAAGAGCTAACGGAGAGACCGTGTCTCCCGGCAGCCTCCTCGGCCTGCTGGTTCGTCCAGAGGTTTTTTTTTGTCTGGGCCCGAACGGAGCAGCCAATGGAGCAGTCTAAACGGAGCAGTCTGCCAACGCAACCGAAGGTCTTGAGTGTAGGCCGAGATCCCATAGTTGCAGATAAATGGTGAACATGACCATATTATATGAGCAAGAGTGGTTATGGTAGTACAATACTGGCGCAGCTAAGTGCTACAGACTTGCACAAACCCTATACAGACATGCACAAACCCTATAGCTAAGTGCAATATGGTTTGTACATGTGCAAGTTCGTAGCTGCCGCCATTGAACGGACTAAGCCGGATTCCGCTTGGGGGGAGGCGGAAGGTACAACCGCCTTTCTGTTCAATAGTGTTCTGTCACAAAATTTAGTGAGCCGATTGTTCCACTCCCACACCGGCGCAGAAAGTGCGTTTCGGTGGCTGCTTTTTCTAACGCGACTCGGAAAGTATGCCCTCGAGCCACGTTGTGCGCCACATCAATTGGACTAACCTTCGAGTGACCTAAAGGCGTGTGGGCAGGGAAGCAAAGAATGTGTGCGCATTATTAGATGCGGAAGCATCTTATACTCGTGCCTTGTAGTGCGCCGTCCGCGCCGTCCGCACCGCTTCTCGAACATTCGACAGCTGACGCGCGCGCATGCGCCGTCGCGCTTCGAGAACATCGGCAGCTGACGCGCGCGCATGCGCCGTTGCGCTTCTCCCCCTTCTCGAGCATTCGACAGCTGACAGTGCATGCGCCGTCGCGCTGTATATATACTCAAGGTCGGCGCTCGCTCGCTCAGTTGCCGCTCGTCGGTTGGTTTGTACGGCGCGTCGACGTCCAAGGTCGCGGTGAAATGAATTCCAACGAATCCACAAACACAATGATCGACGTCCCTTCGACCAGCGCCGCCCTTTCGCATACGTGTGTACGTGTTCACTCATTTAACACCCCCTCCTACAACCACGTTAACCAATTTAGCCATCGACCCAAGTAAGTCGCAATTTAACACCCCATTTCACAACCACGTTAACCAATTTAGCCATCTACCCAAGTAAGTCGCACTTTAACACCCCGTTAACCAATTATATGCTCCGCATCCTCCTCAGTGTTCCCCCGAGGGAAGCTGCGGGCAATTTTTTCCGCCTCGTGAATTTCGCCTGAATTTCACCTGAATGCCTGGGGGGGAATTCTAACGCTGGCGTAATTTCGAACGACCGCCGGCGAGTCACTGATGATATACCAGGCGTTCGTGTGGGCTATGATCATCGCTATAACAACTTCCTCCACCGTTTCTGTGTTTGTGTGATTACTGACGCGCTGTTTTTGCATCATTGATTGGGGTCTACGACAGCAGCCATGAAGCGATGGTGTTTCTGCTAGCCTGCTGCGTAGACAAAGACCGCCTTCTGGTTGGGCCCAAATATCTTAAAAATGGCTCTGGCTCTACTGACATGGCCGCCCTTGTGTTGAAGCTGAATGTTTTTTTGGTATCAGTGATACTGTGAGCTTAGCATGGATAGTGCGTAATATGTCGTGTTTGTCACTATGTTAATTTGTGGTAAGAAATTCCGAGATTGTGCAAAGTCTGGCGGCCTGGCTTACTCTTGGCCAGTAGCTTGTTTTTGAAGATTTGTTGTGGCTTGATAAGCTCCTCAAGGTTATTGTGTAAACCTATTCGAAAAAGAAGGTTGGTGCTGGGATTTTGGGGTAAACTTAGTGCTTACTTCTAAACTCTCCAAATTAGGCTGTTGAGTCGTTACCTTTCCGCAGTGAATCACCTGTGGTACGCGGCCGCATAGGTGATGTGGCTGAGTACAAATGATTGAATTAGGTGGATGATGTTAGCCTTTTTCATGCATTTCATGAATTTTCATGAGCTTAATGAGGCACGTCTGCTCTACACTCTGGCATCAGTGTTGTCAACTGTCTCTCCGTTTGTACCCTTACTTTCGTTGATGAATCCTAGCAGTCTCGTTTCATCTAAAGTTCATGTGGGACGACTGTCGATCGTACTGTGTTATATTGGTGTGTGTCTGCGCCTGGTGATGTTGTTTGCGTGGTCAGTTTCTGAGTGCTGGGCGAAATAGCAGCAGCTCAGATTTCTCCTCTAAGATAGTCCAGTTCATTGTACATAGGTTTTGCTGTGTCATTCCCCTTCTGTAATCATTTTTCTGTGAAGCTATCAATGCCGTCGCACACCCAGTTGTCCATGTCGTCCATAAATGATGCACTGTAGTCCTCGTAGGATTCGTGGTTTCGACGAAAGGCTGATAAGGGCAAGTTTAAACAACAATAGAGCGAAAGAGAGATCACAAAATCCCGGGGAGTGACCGCGCTTCCCATGGTTATATTGGATGTTCTGAATGATCCCGTAGTGATCGTGACCGTCCTTCTCGTAAGATAGACTCTAATAGGCATAGTTTTAGGTGTGGAACCTAAAGTTTAGGGTGTTTATTTGATTTAGAATGGTGCTACGTGTGACAGTGAGAAAATACTTTTTGAGATCTAGATCTAGGATGGCCTTAGTGGAGCGTTCTGTAACGTCTATGATATCTTGCTTGAGCAGCGACATGACGTCCTGTGTTGAAAGATGTCTGAGGAAGCCAATCATTGTGTGTGAAAAAAGCTCATTGTGTTCGAAATAATGTTTAGTCTGGACAAAAAAGGGTGTACCCATCAGTTTGCCCATGCAAGATGTTAAGTAGATGGGCCAGCATTGTGGGTATTCAGTGGCTTGCCTGGTTCTGGAATCAGAATCAACCGGGATGTTTTCCGCTGTGGGGACAAGGTTCCGGCGTTCCTGCATTGATTGATATGTAGAGTTTAGCTTCCCAAACCCACCATATGATTATGAGAGATGCCGTAGTGCAGGGCTACGAAATTTCGACCACCTGTTGTTCTTTACCGTTCACTCAAGCCTGAGCACACGGGCCTACAACATTTCCACCTCCATCAGAAATGCAGCCGCTGCCGCCGGGATTCAATCCCGCGACCTGCGGGTCAGCAGCCGATTACCTTGGCCACTTGACCACTGCGGCGGGGTGGTGTTCCAGCATTGATTGCTGTTCTCTGTGATATATGTGATCACCTCATCATCAAGATTACGTAGTGTCTTGTCGGTGACGGTGTCAGTCAGGACCTGGTGCAAATTTGGTGTCAAGTTTTTGTAGGACGGCATGAGTATCCGCTTCGATGAGTATCCGCTCTTCGTCTAGAGTGTTGTTGACTTGCTCCTTATATTCTGGGTGCTGCTGAAGAGCAGCCTGAGAGAAAGTTGAGCTCAAACTCGCTGAGAAACTCCTACTTGGTGCCTTTTTACGCATGGATTAGGTTGTTGATGGTTTGCCATTGGGCAGTTTTGTTGTCTTGTGAATCGAGCATGAAATGGAGAAAATGCGATGTTTTATTTAGACTTAACTGCCCGTCCATCGCACCACAGATTCCTTCCCTGGGTTGTTAGCTTAGCTTTTTTCAATACATTTCAATGTATTTACACCATACTCCACAAGAGCCAAACATTACTCCAACACAGCGCTCGCCACCTAGTGGCCACACGTGAAAACGGTGCTAACAAAGTCAACCTTGAAAGGAGATAGGTTATAACGTTGAACGCCGCATTGTTCCTTTCTTTTCGGCAAGGCACACGCGCGAGCCCAAAAAGAAGGTGATGCCTAAAGAACAATGCATTGTGCCGCAACATGTGGCGTCCCTGTGGAAAGATGGCAACGTATCTTTTTATCACTTCCCAAAGAATGTAAACAGGGCGTGTTGGAGAACGGCGCACATTCGAAATTCACGCATTGGAAAGAAGGTGACGGACACTAATGTAGCTTGTTCAAATCAATTCGCTCACTACAACCGATTTCTCCTCCGTGAGTACAGCATTATTTAGTGGGTGTGCATTCTTATCATGATATTCGTGCTTCTCTAAGCGAACAGTATAGTATCATTTATAATAGCAATCTTTTTAGGAAATTTGTTCCTTTACGGGTGCGACTATCTTTCGCAATATATTTAAAGTTGGGCTAATTGGTATTAATGCATTTTTGGTCACAACGCGAATTGACGAAGACGGAAGGGATATAGACGAGCGCTTACTGTTCGCTGAAAGTTTTATTTGAAGAAAACAAGAACGCGTAAAAATATAAAAACCTCAGGATGCCGATGTACGCCAGGAAATGCTAGTGAAGAATGCCCATCGCGTAGCGCTAGAAGACGAGGTGCATAAAAAAACAAGGCGAAGATGCTGAGCGTTGCCAGGTGAAAGATGATGAGGCAAGTAGCAAGGCACTTGGAAACGTGTGCCCTAAAGAGCGAGATGTCGAGACCCACCGCGAGGCATTAGAAGCTAAGGCCCGTCTAAAAGCACAAGGCATTAAAGCGCGTCTTAGTGAACATGAGGCCGACTGCAAAGGCCAAGGAGAAGGATGCCTCGAGCATGAGGGAGAGTCAGTTGCTATGTATTGGGGCGCATTGTTTAGTGAGAGTGACCCTGTAGATCCGGCCGACTGAAAAATTCGAAAGGACGATGATCGATTCGAGTTGTCTAAATGAACTTGGGCTATCTCGTGTGTCAGTGAGGCTGGGGTGCCTGTAAAGCATTCACACGAAAGGAAATGCAGTGCTCTTGCTGCTGTATTTATTTATTTATTTATTTATTTATTTATTTATTTATTTATTTATTTATTTATTTATTACTTATTTATAATACTCGCATGGCCAAACAACATTGAAGAGAGGACTGGTTAAATACATAAAAGTACGAATACAGCAGTGCAATAAATTCAAATAGAACAATCTCATAAAAGAGTTAGTTCACATCAACATTTCTGCAGTATGTACAAAAATAGTTATTTTGAAAACATAAAAATAAACTGAAGCAAGAAGTACACGTAAAAAAATTTTCTGGTTACACAATGTTAGCTAATGTTTCATGAAAAAGTTTGAAGTCAGTGATGGCTGCGACATTTGAGGGAAGGTAGTTTCAATCATGAGATGTGTGGGGAATAAATGACTGAAAGAACTATTTAGAGTGGCATGATGTGATTTCTACCTTATTGCGATGATCAACACAGTTTGAGATGTACAGAGGCGTGAGTATCAGGTAAATATCAAGTGTCGGGTGGTAAAAAATTTTATGAAACTTTGAAATACGGGTCATTTTTTGTCGGTGACCCAATGGAATAAGTGATAAGTTATTTTCGTTGAAGTTATACTTGCAGTGCGGTTGTAGTTAGAGAGGATTAACCTATCAGTTATTTTGTACTAATCCAAGGGAGGCGATAAGGTTAGCATGACTGAGATCCCATATGGCAGATGCGTACTCGAGTTTAGGGCGTATGAAAGACTTGTAGAGTATTAGCTTTTAAGGAAGAGGATGCTTCAGAAAAGTAGCCAAGCATACGATTTGCACTGTTAATGACGTACTTCAGATCAGTTGTCCAACTTAGGTTTATTGTGATGTGCACGCCAAGATATTTATAAGACATGACATAATCTAAGGGAAGGTTGTTCAGTTGGTAAGTGTTATGATTTGAGTTAGTTCTTGATACGTGCGTCTTACATTTCTCAATATTGAGTTCCATTAACGAGTTCTTGCATCAATAACTAAGCTATTTAGGTCAGTTTGAAGTGTTCAAGTATCATAAGAATTTAATTTCACGATAGATAACACAGTCATCTGCGAGCAGATGTATGTTAGAAGTTATTGAAGAAGTTAGATCCTAATACATACAACAAATAATAAAAATCCCAACACTGACCCTCGAGGCGCACCTGACTCTACTTCAGTGAGTGGTGAATGATGGTGTTTAGCAGTTAGGAATTTAAGTGACTAAAGAGAAAATGATCTATACATTTAGTAAGGATAGGGTCGACATTTAGCAAGCTTAGATTTAAAAGCAGTAATTTATGGCAAACCTGTCAAATCTTTTGCTAAAATCTAAAAATATACTGTCAGTGCAAGATGATCGATCAAGGATTAGGTGTAACTAATGAGTGAAAGAAGCAAGCTGTGTCTCGCAGGAGTAAACTTTTCTGAAACCATGTTGCGCTTTAGCAAAGTATGAGTTAGACTCTAGAAAGTTAGCAAGATTCGTGAAGAACACATGGTCTAACAATTTGCAACATTTACTCGTTAGTGAATGGTTCGGTACTTAAGAGATGACTTTCTGGGCCAGAATAATAGGCTGGAGCCACCTTCGCTATTTTGGAAGTTGACAAGTACTCAATGATTGTCCAAATATTTTAGTTAGTATCATAGAACTATTTACGTTAGTGCTTTTAAAGAATTTGCTATTATTGCCATCGTAGCCAGGCGTTGAGTGGAATGGTAACTTCTCTATTAGCTTCAATATTTCAAGTACCTCGATAATTGCTGGATCCATGGGCATGTAATTATATTGGTGCGCATAAGGCAGTATGATGTTACCGGATTTAGAGTACTGGCTTGAAAATGAATCGTTAATAACTGATGCGCAATTGTTATCGGGGATATTATTTACAGATGAATCTTCTAGTGATATAGTGTTGTTAGTGGTTGGGTTAATCATTTGCCAAAATTTTCTAGGGTTCATTTTTGGTAGTTCAGGTAGTGTACTGGTTATGAAGTTGTTTCTGTCAGTTCTTAGAGCTCTTAAGTAGGTGTTTGCAGCAGATTTGTAAGTTGTTCAGTGCGAAGGTTAAGGCGAGTTTTTAGATGAACGAAAGAAACGCTTTTTTCGGTTAGATAGGCGTTTTAGATTACTGGAATACTACGGCGCTTGATTATTGGAAATGAGTGTGTGATTAGGGATGTACTTCTAGGTCAATTTACTGACTGTGCATGCAAACAGGTCCCAGTTGAATTGAACAGAACGAGATTCAAGATTTTTATCAAATTTATAGTAAATGTGAGCTAGCTCATTGTCTAATGCTTCGAAGTTAGCTTTTCGGTATCTCGCATGTCTTTCTGCTCTTTAGTCTTTTTACTAGGGCTAATATTGATGACAAAGTTCAGCTAGAGGTGGTCGCTGATTCGTGGTAAGCATGTAATGTCAGAGACAAGGTCAGGATGCGTTGCCAGTCTTAAGTCGAGAGTGCTTGCTGCATTACTTTTAATTCTGGTGGCTTGAATTATTAACTGAGTCAAGCATTTTACAGAGCATGTATTGAGAAAATCTTCACTCTGCTGTGAAAGAGGGGAAAGACGTATCGGCATTGTGTTCCACGTTATGTTTGGAAAAGTAATATGTCCGGGTAAAAACGTGGGCAAACAAGGGAAACGAGAGCTTACTATGTTGATGGAGTCACCGGTTTGCTAACAAATATGGAAGGTGAGGAAGGTAATCTGTAGAAGGTACTTAGAACCAGCTTACAATTACCCAAAGTTAGTAAAGCCCAGGTAATTTCTAGTGCACTGTTCACTTGGATTGGTGATGATAATATTTCCTTCGAAACCACAAGTAGTACACATCCTCTTCTATGCTCGGTGTGGTCGTAGAAATAAATCATTATGTTGTTTGCCTTAGAAATATTTCTGAGTCTGTTGTTTGCATGGAAAGCCGCGTTCAAGTATTGCTATTATTTTCGCCTCGCGTATATCTATAATGGATTAGAGGGCACAACGTTTATTGAGAACACTTCTGGCGTTAGCAAAGAGTACAGATACCGGATGCGATTGACGATGTGATGATATGCCACATTCTCTGCTTTCCCCCTACATGAGGCATTTCACCCAGTGGAGTCTCCGCGACATGATTTGCTACCACGCGAGTGTATTTCTTCAACGTGATCAAATTCAAAGTTGTAGAAGAAACGTTAATTATTCATGAGCAATTTACTATAATGCAGTTTGGACCGTGGGTGCCCAAGATAGCTTTTTGCAAATTCAATGAGTTTTTGGCGAGAAGTGCGAGTACTTCAGTGACGGAAGACAAAAGTCTTCCGTCACTGAAATGTTTTGTTTCCGCTGGTTACGACGTGACAAAACTTTTTTTCCTGTCGTGTAGTTACAAGAATTGTCTATTATGCGGCATTTGGCAGGCGCAAACGTGCCAAGAAGATGTGTGCGATCAATCGACTCGGTGCAGAAAGATTTAGATACTTCATTTATCGCTGCTGATAGCTTGGATTCAGTTTCGTTCCAAGTTTCTTTAGCATCACCTATAACATAAAAGATTAGGTTGTCACGCGTAGCATTGTCTTCAAGCTCAACAAAGCGTGTTCGATAGTTATTACTTCGGTGCCTTAGACCAGATATGGACGCGTGCATTTCTGATAAATCTTTGCCAAGTTGATCAAAGTTTTTTTATTTTTCTTCGCGTATGCCAGTTACTTTTTATGCTTTTTTCTCCGCTAATTTGATTGATATGTGGGGTTTAACGTCCCAAAACCACGATATGATTCAGAGAGACGCCGTAGTGGAGGGATCCATAAATGTTGACCACCTGGGGTTCTTTAACGTGCACCCAAATCTGAGCGCACAGGCCTACAGCATTTCCGCCTCCATCGGAAATGCAGCAGCCACAGCCGGGACTCATACCGGTGACCTGCGCACCATTTCCGCAAAGCGCACCGTTTCCGTGCCCAAAGAGATTGATTTGATATGTAGGGTTTAAGGTCCCAAAACCACCACATGATTATGAAAGACGCCGTAAGAGAGAGCTCCAGAAATTTCCACCACCTAGAGTTCTTTAACGTGCACCTGCATTTGAAAGAGAGGCTGACTGCGAAGGCCAAGAAGAATGGTTTGTATGATAATAATAGAGATTCACTAGTTGAAGGCACTTCTCAAAGAAAGCTGACTATAGCTTAAAAAGCACCATATATATGGTCCAGTCACAGACTCTAACTGCCGATGAATGCGAAGATAGCTCAGTTCAGCCGTTTAGATATTCGACTTCCTAAGTAAAGGGTTCTGCTCTTGAGAGTACGAGTAATAAGGCTGTGAGTAATGTGAGTGGTACCAAGGGAAGGAGACTTCGTCCAAAGTGTGGCAAATTAGAGAGTTTCGTCTATGAGAGTGCGAGTAATGGGCCACCCCGAGAGCAAAAAAACATCTCTCCCATAGCAAGGTAAAGAAATGTGTGTGTTTATTTCGCACATGGAAGTACGACAGCTGAGGCTTCAAGCACTTCGAACCGTTTTGCGAGCCGACGAAAACATGGTAAGGCAAAGTAAAGGACAGGAGTAGCGTCAAGTGCGCGAATGCGGTTATGGAGCACCATTACGACAACTTTCGGGGCGCTAAGCTCAACTACTTGCCTCATACTGCGAAAGTACCTTCTAAGAAAAATTCCAAGGTCGGGCTCTTGAAATAAAAGCTTGCCCCGAGGCTTGTCCGTATGACACGACGTTTCAAGAAAACTAGACCGCAAAGTCGCCGCTTCATCTTCATTATTTTTCTGCACAGTGGATGCAGAAATGCAGCCAAGATTCGCATAGTGGTGAGTACGAACAAAGGTGGTGAACCTTCATTGAAAAGTGAGGAGTGGTTTCACTAAGAAAGTGTCAATGAGCTTAACATATCTCTCAGCGGCCACCTTTCCACGTGGAAGATGCAAGGACGCTGCAGAAACTTATGTAGTAGAATGTAATGAAGATCGGGACCATCTGTTGAAAAGACAAGGTTGTTTCGTGATCGAGGAAGGGGTCAGTGAACATCAGAAGACGTTAAAGAACCACTTTTTCCCTCAGCGGAGGTAAAACATTGGAGCACGCGATACACTGCTCTGTCAGGATGGTGAGGCGGGTTCGCCGCTCTTTCTTATGTCGCTATCGCAATTCAAGGAAGTCATGGAATACGTGATGCCCCAGAATTCATCTGAAAGGATATATTGTTTAATACCTTAGCGGTAACTTTTATTTCGTAATTATTTGACCGCATACAGAGTTTTAAAGTTTTGAGCGAATTTCATCTGCTTGTGTTTAGTCTCGTGTTAATAATAGGGGATGCATTGAGGTATTACTGGGTAGATTGTCACAATAACGGTTTATTGAGTCATTTCGTCATGCGTAGCACTTAATAGCCATTGTGTCCAGGACTACCTCTCCAGGAATTACTGTAGAGTCACTAATTTCTGGTTTTGAATAGTGTTGATATTAAATAGAGTAACCTCCTGGCATTGCAGTTGAAAATAGTTAAGGCTAAGCTAGCTGAAGGTTAAGTTTTGTTTTGTTATTGCACTAGTTAGCGTGAGAATTTAGGGTTAAAGGTGTTTCAACGTTGCTTTATTTCGAGCCATAATCATCACTTTCACTTTTATTTGATAGTTAGCAGCAACGTTTCGTGTTACTGCGTCACGCGTTTACCAGAGCGCTATTTAGCGAATCGATTGAGCTTCTCTTGGCTTGCTGATTCCTTCCCCTGCATAACCACCTATCGTAAAATTACAGTGCTTGTGTTCTGTCGGAATCGTTGCGTTCGCAACACCCGAAATCGATGTCTGTTTTGGTTTGTCACCACGATATAAACACTTCTCGCTGTGGTTAAGTTTGGGAATGTTAGTCGGCAGGTTTCATTCGTTGGAGTCGGGGCCGATATTCCGAAGGATGTGCAGAGGGCACTTGTAGAGTTACGTATGGTTTGGCGATAATTTTCCTGTCTAGTTCGCCTTATCTACATGAGGCAGGAATGAGTCTGTGCAATATGCCTGTCTCTGTGCAATGCCTGCAGAGAGAGCTCTGCTCCTAAAGGCTTCGCATAAAGTCCCATGGATAATCTTGGTGTATGGCCGCATCAATCCTGCTGAGCCACGTGCTGCAGCTCATCCATAGTTTGGTGGTGCCTAGTTTGAAGGTGGGGGTGCTGTAGGGCTGTTGCCGTGCCGGCCACTGCTAGCAGTCGTCATTCTACTCAAAGCACCATTTCTAAGCTGGGTGAAAGGGCCACGAAGCAACATTTCTGTGTGGTGTGAACAATGAAGCCTCGCGCACGTGCAGTGCTGCCTGATCAATGTCACGCTGATCTCGTCAGGCCGGCCTTGCCCCATCCAGGTTCTACATAAGCTTACAGCGAGGCATCGACTCCCGAACACGATCACCAGGGCTGTCAGCGCCCCGCCTCACGCTCATACGTGGCCGACCGGGTATTGATCCTTGGAGGTGCCCTGCCTGTTCTTTGAAAGTTGAGCTGGTCAACATGTAAATATTCTCTATAAGGCAATTTATATCTTCCAGCTAGTCATCATGACTGCTTCGATCGCGAAGACCACATGCGTTCACACTGGTCATGCAACCCCACACCTAACAGTTTCGTAAGCGGTGAGATATTGCAACACCCGCTTCCCAGTAGCGATGCAAGCAGTGGGATACTACGACAGCCGTTTTCTAACAGTTATGGCCGTGGTGGGATGCCACGACACCTCATATCTAACACTAGGCAGCCAGTGGTAGGCTCGATTCCCAAGTTGCTAATGGCCGCGAGATCAAGCAGAGCTTCCGCCTGGTGGCAACTAGCCACAACTGTGAAGTGTGCATTGCTCCTTCCGTCATCTGCTATAGGCACGTCGTGTTTCTATGTGCGCGCACGTCATGCACGTTCTCAAAAGATGGTTTTTGCGGTCACGTCAGCGCGAGTGTAACTGTTTTTACGTTTGCCTGAACAGACGTACGAGAACATTTTCTCTTGTTCGGCTGCTAGTGCATTGTATTAAGATTGGCAAGTGCACTTTCTAGAGTGCTGTTTATTGTCGTCGCACCCTACATTCACCAGAATAATTTCAGAGTCGGCACTGCTTTCTGTTTCAAGCATATCCCAAAATGCTCTTGGCATCCTCCCAAACATCAGGACTAATAAATGCTGTGTGAATGCAGCGTTTTCTGGCGACTCAGTTGTAAAAAAACAGGCTTTAGGTTATGCATTTCCGCGCTGTTGGTAGGTGTACAACTAGGGCACTGTAGTTTATCGATCATGTGAGGAGCATTTGTTGTGTTTATCTGGCCATGGTACCACTACATAGAATTATTACTATCGCATAACATGTGAGACTTCGGTACTTACACTGTACTTGAAACAGAGTTACCGTGTGCAACCGTGTGCTTAGATATAGGAATGCTTTAATGAGCCCACACGTTGAAAATTAATTCAGGCGGCATGTTTTTGTATATAGTCGTATAATTTCACTGAAAATTTCATTCTCTAACATTTTTTTATTGTTTTTGTGACCTTGTTAGTGATTGAAGAAAGGCAGTGGTAATTTTTTGTCTGAAAAAAAAGATACATGCTTGTCCCATTGACCTGGCTTCTGTTGTAGCGCTGTAATGTACGTAATCTATCGATGAAAGCTTTCTGATCAACTTTTATATAGTGTTTTTACTGGTGCAGGAACATGTGCGTACACATGGTTAACGCAGTGCAGCACAAAGCGCCATCAGTCACTAAGCTTTCCTGATTAGACTTATGACTGCCCCACATTTCATGGTGAACAGAATGAGAGAAAAAAATTGCGAGCATATAAGGTGCGGACGGTGGTACTGAATGAATCGGAGAGATATGTGGGCTTTCTATGATTTCTTTCTCTCTTTTGTAAGCATGCAGATGTCAAAGATATAAATAAGTAGTTCAGTCACGCTACAGCAGTGCGTACCAGGCGGCACACAAGCTAACCACGTACAGACAATACAATAAAGGTGTGATTTAGTGCGAAAGCGTGAAGAGAGTCATCCAGAGCGAGCATCTCTATGAAAGGCAGAATGTGCTTTACTTGCGGGTAATGTTAACATTGCATAGGCGTCGTGCAGCGAGTCAGTAGAGAAGAGCGTAGAAATGAACAGCAAAGTGTAGTCAAGGCATTTATTTCGCCGACAATTGGCTCAGACCGCACGCAATGAAACGCTGCTGCGTGTATTTGTATAGGTGCCACCGACCGAACGCCTATCCAGACTTTTGTAGGACTGTGCTGTCACCTATAGCCCGATCTGGCCGTGAATAGTTCTGCAAATATTCTTTTCGTTAGTGGTGTGATCCAACTAGTTTCATAAATTCAACATAACTAACGTGAATCCGATATGATACTATGACATCGGGTATTGGATGCGGCTAGGGCAATATATACTTCTGCTTGTGTTGAGCAAAGAGCTCTGAAAATGAGCTCGTCTACTTGTTTTTTCTTAGGAATTACTGCTGTTGTGTGCCGCCCGCCGTGATCAGGACCAGTCACATCCACTTAGAAGACTCCGTTTTAATCACCATGGTAATGTTGCAGGTGTCTGCACTCAGCTGACGGCGACCACTAATATGGTTCGCCCTATCCACCTTTGTGTGGAGCTTGGGGTCCTACTCTCACGGCGCCTCTCCGGAATTGGGGCATTTGAACCTGCTCCAGAGTGTGAAAGTCGCCTTTAAAGTGGAGCCGGACCACCAGGTGCAGTACGGACCATGCCTGTGTTAGACGTGTGTAATGGGTCATGAGGTGTGCTTCCCGGAGCCTCAAAGATGTTCACCTGTCCCAGTGCGAGAAGCCTTGCGTTCAAAGTTGCAACAGGAAGGTTAAGGGTACCCTTAATTACTTTACGGGTGTTTACCTCGACTCTGTCTGCATTTGGTTTGCGCATATGGGGCAGAGCACAAAATCTGAAAGATGACGGAGGCATGAGCTAGCCACACAGCGTTCTTGCTTTGTGATCTCCATTTCTTGTTGAAGACGTGTCGCACCATTCGGAAAACTTGGTCTCTAACCCTTTGGGGCTTTTCTAGCGTTGTGTATACTCTCTTGTGATCGTGGATTAATAGTCCGAGAATACAAACCTCCTTAGCCTCGCTTATGCGGTCACTAGACAAATAGAGACGCTGTTTTGTGGTGTTCAGAGCGACGGTCTAAGCTGCACCAATTCTGATTTGGTTGGTGCATGCTGGAGTCTGCAGCGCTCTGCGTAGCGATCCACTGCTTGAGCGGCTGCTTGCAGGTTTTCCTTCATATTTCCATTGTTTGCTTGTGTGGCCCTGATGGTAATGTCTTCTGCGCAAAGCGCGTGCTGCACGTCTGCAATGCCATATAGCTGGACCGGACGATGTACCATTGCGACGTTTAATAGTAGAGGGTAAAATGCACAGAGCCTGGTGGCGTACTCCTTATACCGAATTCGTAAGGTCGATAATAAATGTCTTGTGATGAGTGAACCTTGAATTGATCTGACCAAAAAATTCTTGATATAAATGAATGTCTTTGTGTCTCAATGAGCCTCACTGAAATATGTTTTATAGGCTGTGTTTTACATTGTCAAAGGCTCTCTTTAGGTCTAAAGCCAGGACAACCATGTCGTTGTGAGGTTTCCCCGTTTAATGTAATGTGCCATGACTTAATTGTATTATTACGTCATGTTCCGAGTTGTGTCTTGGCAAGCCGATCATTCCGTCTGCGATGTGTTACGATCTTTTAAATGATCGGGGAGCTTATATTGAAATTAAGGAAGCTGATTATGTGTAAGCCGTACAGCCGAGGTGTCACCTGACAACGGCACGGCATTCGATCGTATTAGTCAGAATCATGCGCTTCCGCAGCGAAGAGCGATTACAACCAATCACAAGAGGGCAAGTGAACAGTGCACTTTCTCGTACCCGCAATGCGACGAAAACAGCAGTGGTACCTTTAGGATCATTATTTTAATTTTTAAGGTAACACCAGCCGGACGTAATTCATTTAAAGAGCGGCTGCTCGAAAATGTATCTTGAAATTTAGCACTCCGATAAACAATAATTCACATTCGTAGATGCTAAGTTGAAGACTTTGATAGGGCATTTCAATCCGGAAAAGGCTTGTTTAAAGCATTGCATATAAGTTGTAGAAGCATAAAAATAAAGGTCGACGACATTGCTAATTTTATATGGTCTATAGCTATCGGATTTGATGTGCTAGTTTTCTCCGAGACATAGATTACTTATAAAGAAGATGCGCCGTTCTTTCCAGGGTATAGTCATGAACTTCTCTGTCGTAACCAGCAAAAAGGTGGAGGTCTTGCTATTTATTTTAAGAATACGCTTTCGAGTGAACTGCTTGATAAGTATACTGTTACGAACGATGATGTTGAATGCATTACAATGTGTGTTGGCCCATTCATAGTAATTGGCGTATATAAGCCACCACATGGCCACAAAAAGAAATTTATTGAGTTTCTTAATGTTGTGTTATCCACTGTTCGCGGGAATACTCCTTGCATAGTTATGGGTGACATAAACATTGACCTCTGTTCCAATGATCCTTATGCCAAAGATTTTGAAACGCTCTTACTTACATATGGAAGTACAAATTTTATAGGTTCACCTAGTAGGATTACATCAACAAGTGCTACGCTCCTTGATATATGCGCCTCAAATTTAAGTTCGCAGAATATAAAATCCGGGGTGTTTGCGTATGACATAAGTGATCATATGCCCATCTTCTTTCTTGCACGAGTTACTTCTCAAATTGGTCAGAAAACAGAGACATCTTTCCACCGAATTAAAAACAGCAAAACTCGGGAACATTTTTTTCAGCTAGTTCAGAACATACATTGGACCACTGCTTATAGACAAGAAAATCCTGATGATGCTTATAACACATTCATGACGTTATTGAGTACTAGCTATGATGCGGCATTTCCACTTCAGAAGCGCTCACGTGGCAGAAATAAGAAATGCAGAAAGCCTTGGATGAATCGTGATCTTTACCGGCGCATAAAAATAAAGAATAAATTGTATCATGATTTCATCCGTTCGCGGAACACAGACGCCTTAGCTGAGTACAAGAAATATAGAAACGTTTTAAATTCAAAAATACGGAAGGCTAAACAGAACTACTATGAAAAATTATTTGAAAGCATTTACAATGACCAGAGGAAGCTATGGGAGGTCATAAATGGGCTTACGAACAGAAAAAAGGGTTGTAATAGGACACAGGACCTAACAATTAATGGTCAGATTTTCAGTGGTGAAAGGTTGGCCATTGTCATGAATGAACATTTCATAAATGCGGGTTCCTTTATTTCAACGGATGAAAAGCGAGATAATGCTCCAACTCCTGATAAATCTCCTTTGCCGTATTCTATTTTTCTCGCACCCACAGATCCGGTTGAAGTAGAAAGATTAATTAGAAAACTTAAAAACAATGCTGCATCAGGGATTGATGAGATAAGTTCTGTTGAGTTAAAAATGGTGTCACAATTGATATATAATATCTTGGCCTATATTATCAACCTCACCCTCACTAACGGTGTATTTCCAGAGCAGCTAAAAGTAGCAAAAGTCACTGCAGTACATAAAGTTGGTGATATCAATACTTTAGCGAACTATCGACCTATATCCGTGCTTCCAACAATATCAAAAACATTTGAAGGGGTTATTTATAATAGACTTGCATCCTTTTTTGATAGGCATCAAATAATAACAAAAAGTCAGTATGGTTTTCTAAAAAATAAATCAACAGAACAAGCTCTACTGTATATCGAAGATAAGATAATCGAAAATATGGAAAACAAAAAATATACTCTTGGGCTCTTCCTCGATCTTCAAAAGGCATTTGACTCAATACAATTCAAATCATTGATTCATAAATTATCAAGTTATGGGGTGCGTGGAGTTGCACTACAACTGTTTAAAAGTTACCTAGAAGATCGTTATCAATATGTAAAACTGAATAACACTATTTCTGCAAAAATAAAGTTGAACCAAGGAGTCCCCCAAGGGTCTATACTAGGGCCATTATTGTTCTTTGTCTATATAAATGATATTGTCGATATACCTCATTCTCCTGAACTTATAATGTACGCTGACGATACGAATGTTTTCTTTTCATCAGACAATCTATTATCACTTGAGGTCAGTGTAAATATTTATCTAAGCAATCTTTCAAATTGGTTAAGGCAAAATGGGCTGCGCTGAATGCAAAAAAACAACCTATATGATATTCCGACCTATAAACAAACCTATTAGTAACATAGCTGTAAAATTCGAAAGAAATTGCATCGCACATGTTAGGGAACAAAAGTTTCTTGGTGTATGGTTTCAGGAGGAATTAAACTGAAATACACGTGTAAATCATCTGATCACCGCATTAGCGCGAATAGTTGGTTGTTTTTTTAGAACAATGCACTTAATCCCATTGAGGTTAAAAATAAGTATGTACTATGCACTCTTCCATTCTAAAGTAAGTTATGGGATGTTAGTCTGGGGAACGACATCACAAGGGAATTACGATAAGTTAATAACTATACAAAAGAAAATATTGCGCTGCTTTGAAAATTACAGGGGGAATCTACAAGACATGCGCACTGCTCCACTATTCATTAAACATTCCATACTCAGAATTGATCAATTATATCATTTTAAATTACTTCAGTTAATACAAAAGACTAAGCTAATGAAGAAAGTTGCACCGAAAGACCACACTACAGTATGCGAGAACAAAAGAAACGAGCTCCTAGAACAAGAACCAAGTATGGAAAACAAAGTATTGGTTACCAGGTACCTCAGGTTTTAAATACCCTTGCAGATCAATTGAACTTTAGGGCTAGTAGTGCGACTTTCAAGAAACAAATAAAGAGCTTATTCATAACCACCGGTCTACACTATCGAAACTACGTAATGGAGTCTCATGCCTCTGCAAATGCCTAAATTGTTCATAAACTTCTATGTCAATTATACGAGTGTATACAGCGGAATTCATTGTATCCGCATGCATTTTGTGTCTGTTTTTGAGTTAGTTTCATTGATATTGTTTAGTTGTGAATTATAACGAGATTGACCTCTAATTTTTAAAATGAGTTATTTAAACTTCTTATGCTATTTATGTTTGAATTTTGTGTTTACAATTTCAGGTTGCTTGAAACCAATGTATTGAATATATATATTGTTTAAGCTTTGCACTGTTACGGACTGCGGAGGGACAAGGGCCTACGTCAGGCTGTTCGCCTTTAGCCCTTTGCCCCTGCAGTGAGCTCTGTATCCGGCTTACTGTAAATAAAAATACTACTACTACTACTACTACTACTACCATTGCCTTCATTAGTTTACCCACAAGAATGTGATCAAGATAGGTCTCAGGTTGTTCATATTAATTTCCCTCCCTGCTTTTGGAATGAAAGTGACAAAAGATGTTTTCCAATCGAACAAGTGTCTTCAATTCTCGCATCGCGTATGGGACTTCATACTAGCAATCAGAGAGGTTGGCCAGCAGTTTCACTGTGACCTTGTCCCAACCGGGGTATGTTACTCTATTCATTTTCGTTATGGCCGCCTTGAAGTCGTACAGGTGGAAAGGCTTATCCATTTCGTCATCATCTTTGCCTGCATAGAGATATTTCTGACTTAGAGGGTTCTACTTCGTTCGGAGATACTTTTCTCTTAACGCCTCTGCCACCTGTGTTGTTGTGTCCTGCAGGTTGTGTAAAGTGCATCGTAAGTGATAGTATAGAAAACTTGGCTGGTTGGTAGAGATTCACTTTTGGTCGCAGCACGACTTTGCGCTGAAATCAAAGGGGACAACGGATTGTTTTTTTATGTTTCTATACGTGTTTGAGCACGATCTATTAGGCTGTGAAAGAGCTTCCATGTTTGAAAACTCTGGGCAAGTTGGTATTGATTCATAGCTGGTCGAGATAAACAGCACAAAAACAAAGACAGAATAAAGGAAGCACACAAGACGAGCACTGGTTTTGCGTCCTTTCTTTACTCTGTCCTCGTTTTTTACGCTGTTTGCCTCGACCAGAGATTAAACTACCGTGTGTTCTTCCCCGAAATCTGTCAGCCCGCCATGTTACAACGATCTATTCAGTTGGAATCGGCAAACTGGGAGGCATACTCAACAGCCTGGTGGGTCAGGTCTGTTATACGTCTTTTCAGCATTCTGTTGTGGTTTGGTCGTTTCCATCTTTCTGTGGAACTACGGCGAGCTTTTCAGAGATGGAGTAAATTCTAATACACTGCTGGAAAGTCATCCGAAACCTGTACCAATTTCTCATGTTCCTTGAGTGTTTTCATAATAGTGCTACGTAGCTATCGCATGAAGGAATAACCATTCTGTGGACAGAAAACGAGGAAGAAGACTGGTTTGCTCACTTTGTGTGCTGCGCTCTGATTTTATCGGTGTAAATACGCTGGCAAAAGTCACGTCTCGTCTCCTTTTACGTAACATATTTGTGGTGAACGTGCTAAATCTTCCCTATACCCATCACGAAGCTCCGTAACGGCCACATCATCACGGGTCCTATCATGTCACAAGATTAAGAAACATCGTCTTCACTACCCGCCTCTTCTGAGACTCCTACCTACATTGTCCTACCTTCTGTTCATGATTCTGGCGTATTTTCTGGACAGGATGGCCTTGACGTTGACAAGTGACTCAACGTGTATGAACGGATCAGTGCCGCTTTAGGTGGCATCCAACACTCATGCTTTCCAACGTGCTTTTTTTACCTTGATGGCTCTCCACGGGTGTGGTTCGTGACGCACAAAGCCGACATTATTAGCTGGGACACTTTCAAACAGAAGATCCGTGACCTTTTTGGGTATACCGCTGCACGACAGATGACTACGCGAGATCAGTTGGCTACACGGGCGCAGACATCTACTGAATCCTACGTTGCATATATTCACGACGTCATTGCCTTTTGCCGCCAGGATGACAAACACAAGCCCAAGCCTGAAAAGGTATCGAATTTTCTTAAAGGCATCGTCGATGATGCCTTCAATTTGCTTGTCTACACTAACGTCACCACCATCAATGAAATCATCAAAGATTGCCAGTGGTTTCAACACGCCAAGAGCCGCCGTATCACGCAGAAATTCAGACGATTGCCCAACACGGCCGCAGCCTCATCGTGTGAAGCCGCTGGCCAACAACCTATCTATGACCACGTCACCCGAATTGTTCTTCGGGAACTTGAAGCTGCCTGTCCAGCTCCCATTCAACAGCCTGTTTTCACAACCCAAGCCACCGACCCATCACGGTGATCGGTAGCCTTAATTAAAGCTGCGGTAAAGCAGGAGTTCCCTAATCTCGGTCCTCTGTCAGCGTCTCCCGTGCCTCACCCTGGAGTAAGCTCGCCGATCTCCACCATGATTGCCCTTCCGGAACCCTACGCAATGGCGAACCCCTGACAACTAGCCTATCTGCTTTTCCTGTCATCAACCTTGACGAATTGCTCGTTATTGCCGTCGCAGCTGGTCAAATCCACCACGTCAGAGCTGTCCTACTTATATCCACCCTGTCACTTCTGGACGTCCAGCCGCTACACCGTCCAACTCTTACTTGCCGCCTCCTCACGAGCCTCTCCCCACTGATGCCCCTTCTTCCGGTCATCGCTACTCCCACTCCCCGTCGCCGCTACGCCACCAATCCCGCTCTCCGCTACCTCGACGATTTTCCTCGCCGAGCTTCTCTGGACGATCGCAGCAGGAAAACTAGATATTGCAGCTCATGGGGGTGAAGCTGCAATACCCCCCGGAAACCTCTACGCCCGGAAACCCTCTATTGACGCTGCCCACACCACAGTCTCAATGAAGTAAAAGTCACCAATTTTCCTGTTACTGCCCTTGTTGACACAGGCGTCCACTCATTCATTATGAGCCCACATCTACGCCGCCATTTGCAGAAGATCATGACGCCTTCTACGACTCAAGCCATACGTGTTGCCGATGGCGGTGCCGTAGAAGTCGTCGGAATGTGCACTGCTCGTGTCAACATCGCTGGTCGTCACGCCATAGTTCTTTTTGCCGTTCTTGATCATTGCCCCCATTACCTCATAGTAGGCCTTGATTTACTGTCGGTACAGTCGGCTTTAATTTACTGTTCTTTTACAATGCTCCGTCTCGACCTTCCACTGCTCTCTGATGCCTGTGAAAAGCCCGTCAGCCACATGGGTCAAATTACTTTTGTTCGCTTGCCGCCTCGAGCTGTGACATGCGTCTTTCTGCAATCAACCCCTCCAGTTCCTGACGGAGACTAAATTGTTACACCGATAACAGACGCTTGACTAACACGCAGAATTACAGTGCCGCATACCATCGCCACCATAGTGAACAACTGTGTGCTTTTTCCACTCCTACATTTCATCTTCTTTCTTCAAGTGTTGCTCTACCAGATGTCGCTTGCTCATATCACTGCCATAAGAGATGATGACGTAAACGTTGTCGTCATAATTGTTCTGAACCAAGCAGAAGTCTCATGGTTACCCGGTTCTGCCGAAGCCATCTTTCGAAATATCATTTGACCAGACCTTTCGCGTGAGCAGGCCGATGGTCTCTGCCGCGTTTCGGCCTCCTACGGTGACATTTTCGATATCTGTGATCGTCCCTTGGGCTAGACTAATATTGTCAAGCACCAAATTCACACTGGTGACTCTGCGCCCATTCACCGTTGGCCTTACCACGTGGCCGCATCAAAACAAGCAGTGATTCAGAAGGAAGAGGACAACATGCTAGCGAAAGACATCATCCAACCATTGGTAAGCACTTGGGCCTCCCCAATGGTCTTGGTAAAGAAAAACGACAGCTCCAGACGTTTCTGCATTGACTATCGACAGCTCGACAAACTACCTAAGCAATACGTGTATTCTCTTCCACGTGTAGACGACGAACTTCACTGTCTTCATGGCGCCACCTTTTTTTTCATCTCTCAACCTCCGATCTGGCTGCTGGCAAATTGCTTTAGAGAAATGGATCGTCATAAAACTACATTCGTTACCCCCTACGGCTTTTACCCATTCAAGGTCATGTTATTTGGTCTCTTCGATGCCCCAGCAACCTTCGAGAGAATGATAGACACGCTGTTTCAAGGATTTAAATGGGCGACGTGCTTGTACCACTTGGATGACGTGATAATCTTCTCATCCACCTTTACCACACACCTTGAACGCCTTTCGACTATTCTGTCAACATTCCTACATCCTTCTGGACGACTTCTCGACCCTTCTGGACGACTTGGTCGTTGGGCGTTGCATCTTCAAGAATACTCCTACTCAGTCCCTACAAGTCTGGACGCCTCCATCTGGACGCCGATTGCTTGTCCCGCTACCCTGTTAACCAACCAGATGATTCGGTCAGCGAGCCTGGCCCCAGCGTCCTATCCATGTCTAGGTTTCGTGAGATTTTAAGATTGCTGACGAACAGTGTCGTAATCTTTCCTTGCTGTCACTCATTCCCCGTCGGGAATCTGACCCTTACAACGCGTCACTCCATATGTTCGTCCTTCTAAATGGCACGCTGTACCGTCATAGCGTCCAGTCAGATTGCCCTTACTTACTTCTTGTCGTGCCTAACCATTTCCGTTCAGCTGTCCTGCTGTCCGGCCACTTGGGCGTATCTCGCACGTACTATCGCGTCCGGCGCCGATTCTCTTGGTGTGGCCTCGCGCAGTCTGTTCGACGTTACGTGGCCTCCTGTGATAAACCTGCTCCACCCCCTGCTGGACTCCTTCACCCGATCTCTATTCCTACCGAACCTTTCTTTCCTGTTTGTGTAGACCTCCTCGGACCGTTCCCTGAATCAAACTCTGGGAACAAGTGGGTCGCCGTTGTTATAGACTATGCGACCAGGTTTGCCATCATTAGAGCACTTTCCACCAGCACTGCTACATACGTTGTCAAATTTTTACTCCACAATGTACTTCTACACCATGGCGCTCCTCGGCAATTGCTCACCAATCGTGGACGCGCATTTTTGTCACGAGTACTCGACGAAGTTTTGCGCTCTTTCTCAACGCAACACAAAGTGACCACTTTCTACCATCCTCAAACAGATGGCCTTACCAAACGCCTAAATCGCACCCTCATGGACATGCTCTCGATGTATGTCTCATCTGACCACCATGACTGGGATCTAGCGCTACCTCACGTGACATTCGCCTATAATTCATCTCCTCATTAAACCGCAGGTTATTTACCTTTTTATTTGCTCTATGGCCGTAATCCGACCTTATGACTGGACACACTACTACGCACTACTACACCTCCACCGAGCGAATACGCACGCCATGCTATCGCTCGTGCCGACCACGCACGTCAGATTGCCCGCTCAAGGCTGTTGACTTTACAAGCTACCCAGAATGCTCTCTACGGCAGCAAGCATGTCGATGTTCATTTCTCACATGGGTCTCTAGTTCTTGTCTAGTTCTTGTTGGAGAAGTTGCTATCTCAGTGCAAGGGAACTTACCGCATCATAGGACGGGTAACGGACGTTACCTCTGAGGTCATTCTAGTCTCCGGGGCTAACCTGTCTGCAAACACCCCCAGTGCCATAGTCCACGTCAGTAGGTTGAAACCTTCACCCTCTTTCTGAAAAACACGTATAAAGTGCACTGAGCCGGTGCTTCTACAACCGGGGGGTAATGGTACGTAACTATCGCATGAAGGGTGAACCATTCTTGGGAAAGAAAACGACGAAGAGGACTGGTTTTCTCGCTCTGCGTGCTGCGCTTCGACATTATCAGTGTAAATAGTCTGGCAAAAGGTCACATCTCGTCTCATTCTACGTAACAATACTTTGATCCCATGAGCTATATCAGTCGTCAATAAGAATGGTCGGAGGAAGCGACTTACAGCAACCAGTCCAGTCTAGCAGTTCGGCCTTATTAGATGGCCGTTTTAGCAGCTGGGTATGAATCAAGGTTTTCAGAATTCAGTGATTGCTTCCTAACGTATGTTCGGTGTTGTACCACTCACTGCGTTGTGTTCACAAAGTGTGTCATCGGGACAAGTGTCCCGAGTCACAGAATTTTCTATGCGTGTTGGTAGCGTGGGTCAGTCTGGAGCATTACGCCTAATGTAGAAATGAGACCCACTTGCTTTCTACTTCAACCATGCTCTTATTGTTGCCTGACACCTTGTTGGGAGCATTGAAGTTCCCTACAATAATAAAGAGATCGCGGCCAGCTATATTCAGTGCACGGCTAAAGTGTCCGCAAAAGCTTAGGTGGAGAATAATCTTGAGTATATGTAGTTTTGGGTCAGAGATTCGGAAGGTAGACACTGTGACTATGGTGTACGAATATATTTGCCTACAGGTCAAGAGCTATCTCTTGTGCCGTGCGTGCCTTTTGTACAAGGATGCAAGTAGATGGATCTCATTGAAATGTATTGTAGCCTGAAATTTCGCCTGAAGCTCCGGTTTCCTGTGAAGCCACGATAGGTGCCAAATATTGGAACGTTTCTAAGGAGAGAAAAAATGAGTGCACTTGGCGGGATCTCTAAATCTCTCACATTTCCACTGTATGACCCACAGTGATTTTTGTCTTGAGTTAGGTCAGTTTAATGTAGGTGCCTGCGCCATGACTAGCAATTTTAGAAACTGACTCGCCCTCGCCTGCCTGAACAGCATTAACGAGCGCGACGTCTTTGGTACCATCCTCCTCAACATTGTGGCGAACCTCTGAGGGGTGACCCGCTTCTTTACTTGACTAGCCTGCCTAAACAAGAGCTAGCATTATTCCAGAAGCATCACTGCAGTAAAACAGAGCTGGATGATCAGCTTCGCGCCATTGACACGTTTACACGCTTCTGTAAACTTACCTCTAAATTTATCCTACAAAGTGCACGTGCATTCGGTTGGTGAACGAGGTCGTGCGAAGGGTCCGTTACAGAATCCCTGCACAGACCAACACAGCAGAAACGGCCTCTGGTTGTCTTGATGATTTGTTATTTTGTATCACCGTTTGCAGGAGAATTCCATAACACACTTGAATTAAATGATGATAATATAATGAAGCCTTGGTAGTCTTGGTTGCGACAGCGTTTAATTGAGGAAAGACCTCGCAAAAGCAACGGGCAGAGCCAGTACACAGACGATGACGATGATGATGGCAAAGAGTGGCCATGAAGAAGAGGCTAGCGTATGATGGTGATTATGATCATGCAGGGATGAGAACGATGTAAGTAACAAACACCCACACTAATTCCCTTCACTTGGAAGTGGACATCTTGGCCGCCGTGCGTCAAAGTGACGGGGAACGTCGCGTGAAAGGTTTCATGCGAGGAACGTGGACAATCTCGGCGCTGCGGTAATGGCAGTATGTTGGGGCGACAAGTGGTGTCAGACGATAATTGACTGGCGAAGTCTATTTTAAAACTATGTTTGGCCCAATGAAGCGTACTTGGAATTTGTCATAGAGACCAGGAGTGCGAATTGGTGCCAAAAGCAGCACCTCGTCACCAGGTTGGAAAGACACAACGCGATGAGATGCGTCATGGATGATCTTCCGGTCATGCTGTCTCGCTTCAGTATTGATGCGAGCCTGATGGCGAGACTGTGCTAGGCGGGAAATGTATTCTTCGCTAGAAGACTGACTTGAATTGCCATGGCTATTAAAGAAAGAGAAGTCGAGAAAGGTAATCGGGGTGCGTCCGTCCACGAGGTAAATTGGTGAGTAGCAAATTGTTCACTGAACGGCGGTGTTGTAGGCGAAAGTCAGGAATGGTAAAAGAGTATCCCAGTTTTTGTGGTCGGGTTGAACGTAAACGGCTATCATGTCAGTAAGGGTTCGATGAAATTTTTCTGTGAGATTATTTGTCTGAGGGTGGTAACTCGAAGCTGTCATGTGAGTAGTTCCAGAAGCGTGCAGTACTTCATTTACTATTTGTGACAGGAACATTTTGCCACGGTCACTAAGCAGTACATGAGGAGCCCCGTGACGTGGGTTTATGGCGTGAAGAATAAAGTGGGCAATTTCTACAGCTGAGCTTGTAATAACAGAGGACGTCTGAGCGTATCGTGTCAGGTGGTCCACGGCAGTCACTACCCATAGTTTGCCAGCAGATGTTACGGGGAGAGGCCCGTTAAGGTCGACACCTACAGCCTAAAACAGCATTGAAAGGCACGGAAGTGGCTGTAGAGGTCCCGCAGGTGCAGGCTTCGGGAGTTTACGACGCTGGCATGGGTAGCAGGAACCGACGTACCGCGCTACGCTAGAAGAAAGGCCAGGTTAGTAATAACGACATCGAATGCGGCCAAGAGTTTTTTAAAACCAAAGTGACCAGCAGTCAAGTCATCGTGGAAGGCTTCGAGCACTTGAAGTCGAAGAGACCGTGGCAGTACAGGAACCCAGCGCTGACCGTCAGGGTGGTAAATGTGGCGGTAGAAAACCCCATTGTTCAGCTTAAAGAGCACGAGTTGACGACGAAGTCACGGGTTTGGTGGATGACAAACTCCCGAAAGGTGGTTCATCATGCGTCTGCAGTATGGATCGGATTGCTGGCGGGCGATAAATGTTGGCTCGTCGTCCGAAAAGGGTTGCTGTATTGATGCAACCGCATGAACTTTGGTAGATGATGCGGTTGAGTTCTCACCAACGCTGATATGGGTAGGTGGAAGCGGGAAACGAGATACAGCGTCGGCGTCTTGATGTTTTCTACCTGACTTGCACGTTATGTCAAAGTCGTACTCCTGCAAGCGTAGTATCCACCGACCCAAGCAACCAGACAAGTTCTTCAGTGTAGAAAGCCAGCATAAGGCATGCTGGTCCGTAACGATTGTAAAGTGATGGCCGTGGAGGTAGGGACGGGACTTCTGCACCGACCACACCACAGCCAAAAACTCTTGCTCAGTTATCGTGTAGTTCTTTTCGGCAGGGGTGAGTACGCGACTGGTATATGTAGTAGAAGGCATATGTAGTAGCGACTGTAGTAGCAGACAGGGCGGGACGAGCGCCAGAGTGGGGAGTAGAAGGCGTTCGGAGTCGCTGGAGATAGCATGGTCAGGTGGGCCGAAGGAGGATCAGGGGGCATCGAACGGTAGTTCACCGGGGGAGCGGCAGCAACCAACGCATAGGTTGGCAGCGGAAATGTCGCATGTACGTCGCTGGGAGGCACGGCGGAAACTTGAGGGTAGGTGGGTATGGGGCGTGAAGCAGGTGGCTGTACGGGCGCAGAGCCAGTCAGCGATGTAAGTTCCTCCCTGATGATGTCACGCAAGGGCACTCCCGAAGACTCTGAAGGACGTGGTGTAGAAGGTGTGAAGCCCATAGACCAAAATTCTTTGCGTATAATGTCCCGGATGAGGTCACGCAGGTGGCCGTGAGACGTGGAGTGGTGGTCGCCAATGTCCGGTTGAAGACGACAAGATTGATATGTGGGGTTTAGCGTCCCAAAACCACTATATGATTATGAGAGACGCCGTAGTGGAGGGCTCCGGAAATTTAGACCACCTGGGGTTCTTTAACGTGCACCCAAATCTGAGTACACGGACCTACAACATTTCCGCCTCCATCGGAAATGCAGCCGCCGCAGCCGGGATTCGAACCCGCGCCCTGCGGGTCAGCAGCCGAGTACCTTAGCCACTAGACCACCGCGGCGGGGCTTGAAGACGAAAAGAGTCCAGCGCATCAGGGCGCTGGTATGTCGTCACGACATCACCGATGTGAGCTGGGCTTTGCACAGCAAGGTGATTAAAGGCAACAGGCCGAATGCCTTTCAATATGTGGCGCACTTTGTCCGATTCCGGCATGGATTAATTGACACGCCGGAACAGTGCGAGGACATCCTCGATGTATGAAGTGTACAATTCACCGGTATGTTGTCGGCGAGTATCAAGCGTCCTCTTCGCAACGGTGTATTGAATGTCCGGGCTTCCAAAAACATGTAGCAGCAGCTGCTGTAAGGTAGCCCGGTCGGATAAGTCAATGACGTCGTTAAAATACCATGTCTTTCCGACTTCGGTCAGATAAAAAGGGACGTAACGCAGTTTGGCGGCCTCGTCCCACGGATTAGCGACACTTACGTGCTCGTAGTCATCAAGCCAGTCTTTTACGTATTCTCCACGAGAACCAGCGAAGAGCGGGGTTTCCGCTAATGTCCGGGTATGTAAATAGGACGGGCAGCTTGCGTCAGTGCGTAGTTGATGACATCAGCGCCGACAGGCTTGGCCTGAGACATGCTGTCTGACAATGGGCGCAATCGGCGGCCTGAACGAAGCTCCAGGGGGTAGAACGGGCAGCGGGAGGCTAGAGGACCAAACATCCTCCTCCACCAGGCATGAAGTCTTGGCAGTCTTGGTTGCGACAGCGTTTAATTGAGGAAAGAACTCGCAAAATGAACGGGCAGAGCCAGTACACAGACGATGACGATGATGAGGGCACAGGGTGGCCATGAGGAAGAGTCTAGCGGATGATGGTGATTATGATCATGCAAGGATCAGAACGATGTAAGTAGCAAACGCCCACACTATATTGTTTGTAGTGAAATACTTCGCGATTTTAGCGCCACTAATCTAACAGGTTCATTCTAGAAGCAATAAATACTCGATTCTTGCAAGTATAGGGGCAACAAAACCAGGAAGCGCTATTGTTGAGCCTCGGATGGCCTAAGCAGTGAAGCGGCCAGCTTCAGGCGCTGGTAGGGATCTCCAAGTCCACACAGCCAGTAAACGTCTCGTTGCACGTCGAAGAAGGCCCACCCATAAAGCTTGTTCTTGTATGATGAGATCTCAAACAGAGAATTATGTTCACACTTACGTAAAAAAATTACGTATCAATTTGCACTGTTGGTAACTACTTTTGACTAGTCAAATGGTCTAGTTGAAGAAGGTTTCTTCACGGCACATGACTGGGGATTAGTAATATTCTATTCTATTGCAGGCGATGGCATATTCGACATCACTGTTGGATGCAGTCTCTTAAACACATTCGCCTTATATTCGTTCGCTTTTTTTATTGTAGATGTCTACGCAGATGTGAAATTGGCATTCAAGTCGTTGCTACTCGGAGGGCTGCTACATTTGCAGAAGTCACAAAGTTAGCGTTTTCTTTTGGTACAATAGACAACATGCAATGCCACAAAATATATTCAACAGCCCACGTGTAATACGAAAAAAACGTAGTGTTACTTCTGAAAGACTTAGCCAATGGAAAAGCAGAGGACCAAGGTCAACCACACAAGAGATTGGAAGCTTGGCAAGGGTGCTAGTACAGCATGATTGCGCCGTGAAACGCCACAGTGAAATATGTTGATGAAAGGCAACTGAGCTGTAGTATTAGATGGCAATGTCATCATCATCCGCCTGACTACGCCCACTGCAGGACAAAGGCGTCTATCAAGATCCGCGAGTCAACTCGGTCTTGGGGTTGCATCTGCCACTTTACCCGCAAACTTCCTAATCTCATCTGCCCATCAAAGTTTTGTCTCTCCCTCACCAGCTTGCCTTCTCATGGAACGCAGTATTTGAACCTTAATGAGCAGCGGTAATCTTGCCTTTTCACTGCTTGCCCTCCCCATGACCTATTTGAACCCATGATCGGAACGAATTTTTCTGAACCTAAGAAGCTTTTCTTTCTGAAAAATTCATTCGAATTTCTTTGTGGTTTCGTGCTACAAACGGTTGGTTGTCTTCTATCCTTTCTTGAACCCTTCCGCCACCATGCGGCTTCCCGCAGAACTCGTTCGCAATACTTGTACCCATGCGCTTCGAGTTGTCGATGAATTCGACCTCGCGCTGTGAACTGCTAGCTTCCTGGTTAGCTGAATCGGTAGAGCGACCGTTTCAAAAGGCGTTGAACCCAGATTCAAACTGTGCAACAGAATGACATTTCCGGAAAAGATCCTTACGAACTTTCTTGTCAATTAATGCTACAAACAAGTGGTTGTCTTTTTCCCTTTTCTTACTTCAATCTCAAAGTTTGGTTCCACGGTTAGTCCCTGTCCTAAGTACACGTACGTCTTTAAAACTTCAAGTGCATTGCCACCTATGCCGAATCAGTGTTAGTTATACATTACGGCATGTATGAAACTCATTTCTCAGAAGTATAGTGTGGCATCATAAACCTTCGCACTCCATAAGTGTAGCATGAAGCACGTCCCACACTTTTGAGATGTGCTGCAGGAAAGGGCTATATGTTTTGTTTACTCTAGACCTCTTGAGGCATATGCTGGAGTAGGCGTAAAGATAAACAGGACTTCAAATTAGGAATGAACTTAGGAAACGCCACCGTGCAGATTATCCATAACCGTGAAAAGAGAAAAAAATTCTCCATAAACGAAATCTGTGCATGAAATGTTCATTGGGCTTCAACATATAAGTATACGCGTTTTATATGAGGACAAGCGAGAATTGTGACAAGCGAGAGTTAAAAGGTCTATAATGAAACACAAATAAAGGGCACAATGGTGTAACGGTCATGGTGCTCGTTGCATTCTATAGGTTGTGGGTATCAGATAAAAATGCCTCACTTACCGTGCTATCTGTTTTTTTTCTTTCCTGCTACACACTGATTGGTTGCGTAAAGCTCCAAAACACGTTGCAGCATGATTAAACTTGGGTTCGTCTTCCTGGCACAGCACCTGTCATCTTTTGTTTGGGGGTGGTCATGCAGTCACCGAATGCGTATACAAAGTGCAAGTACAACCGTCGTCTTATGAGAATGAATATGCGAGTGCGTGGCAGAAGGCCTTGTTCCACACACGCGGCTCAGCGCAGTGTTGAAATATGAGATTAAAAGGAGGGTTTGATTGCACTCTTTGAACAGCTTGTCACCATTCCTGTCACCTTGACCCGAACGGAAAAAGTTGAATGGCGCATCGTCGCTGCCCGAATAGGGAGGTCACCAGCAGTTTCTCTGCTTGCCCCAGAAGCTGCCTTTCCTGCGTTTGTCTAAGCACAATAAGCTGTTTTTGGGGCCGCACTGCTGTATCTTTTTTATATATAATTTTTGTGGCCGCTAGAGAAATAAACAGAAGCGCGGGGCCGAGGATGCGTATAGATTCTGGCTGCATGTCGTTTCTAAGAGGAAAAAAGTATTTGAATGTTCACTGTACGTTCGTATAAGATAATTTGCCAAACGACTATTGTTGTTTGGCCGCTATAGGCACTCGGCAATGCAGTTTGCTTGTACACGTCGCACCGCCTAGTAGCGGCGATTAGAACCCGCGGGGCGGCTCTTAAAGGCATTTCACCATTGCGCATTGTTACACAGGCGGAACATAGCAGCGCGTCGTTTTTCAATGGATTTACCGCAGCCTCGGTTGGCAACTCTGTTGTTAGAGGTGAAAAAAAAGAAAAAAACGCATATACTGCTGTGTTAAGGATTGCCACTACTAAGAAGGGGATGTCGGCGTCATAATCTGTCGCTTCCCATCGAGACCGTAGGAAGCGACACCCAATGCGTATGCCGAATGCGTAATTCGGCGTATAAGATAAGGTGACTTCTTACGCCGTCATTCGACGGCAGAAGTAGATCATCGCTGTTTGTTGCTTCAAGTAAGTGTCACCCTAGAGAATTTTTGTTAAACGACATCAGGGAAAACAAAATAACGGGAAGCATTCGTGCAACGCACGGTAAAGTTACAACTGCACACAAGCGTGTGTTAAAACACGCACAGTGATTGTCACTCGCGAAACCTAACGTCGTAAGAGCTTGGACGCACGGCGCATTTTCCCACGCATTCATTTGTCAACGTGCCTCGCTGCTCCTTCGGGCACCAGGACGATGACTACACTGCTAGAACGGGCTCATAATTGTCGAGGCCTTCTCACGCTTAGTACAACAGGAATAAGGCTGGAGTGCACCGCGTAACACGAGGAGTATTCGCAGATACCCACTTCTTTCTCGCACACGTTTTGTTTTCTTGTTATTGTCAGGTGATTGCTTGATCACTCGTCGCGTATTCGGATATTTGCGTTTCGCTCGCGCACACTTGCACACGTCTTGTTTTCACATTATTGAGTGTCAGCTGATTGCTCTCAATTCAACGTTTCAGCGCCGATGACGTCTCACCTTGGAAGTTTAGCGAGAATACCTGGATATGCTCGAGGCATTTCGACAACGGCAAAAAAGCACCATTGAAAATCATCCTGGTTACCTTCCAACAATATTTCCTCCTGTATACAAGAGGTGATCGACCGCTCCTGCTCAACAGCTTTCAAGATTTTCGAGTAATAAAACTGCAAGTGACAGCTGATCGATAAACGTATACGGTCGTATTTGTGCGCTTAGGCGAAATTCAACGTCGTAAGCATGCTTGTTTTACTGTGACAAACACTTTGCTGCGATGTGGTGTGCACTTCTTTAACACTATACACATGGTCGTTTTTACACTGCGCCTTCCTTTTCGAGCGTCGGTGGTCGAAAATGGGCATCGATGTTTTCAATCGCCTTAAAACCGCAATGCAGAACCACCGACATGCCTCAAACAGCACGATAAACTCACGCATGCACGGTAGAGATGGCTCGTTGGCCGCCTCGATGCTTCGCGATATCGACGCCGTGGCGCTGACGGCTGGGCCAATCGCTGCGCCATCTAACCATTGTCGGTTGCCTATTGCAATATTTTGTGGCAGATCTTCACCCTGACGACTAATGCCCCTGATAAATCCTTTATTCTTCTTTGTTGCTGTAGTACACAGTAAAAGTTTTTACACCCAGAAGGGTGTAAATGAGCTTGTCCCATGCGCGACACCCTAAGGGTGTTAATTCAGCACTTTCCAAAAAGGGTGCTTTTTCATGCACCCTTAGAATAGGGTGTACATGTAAAAAACTGTAGGGTGTTACAAAAACACCCTTAAAGATGGGTACCTTCAATGTCCTTCACTTTTTTAACACCCGCTGAGGAGGGTGCGAGAAGGGTGCACAAGGGTGTTGAGTGCCCATGGCAGGGGTGCCAGTATTCTTTTAGACTGCACTAATAGATATCAGCATGCACTGATTGAAGAAAGTGGTCCTGATTATCAATGGTGTGCCACCTGTCGAGCTCCATTTATTGCGTGTGGGCAAAAATGTAAACACGTACAATCATGTATAAACTTCTGCCGAATCTATATATACTTCACAGTATATGCATAATTCGCGTTACAGAAAACTAAGCCTTGCTGCCCTTGCATATTGCATTTATTTATTAGGCAAATAAAACTTATAAACTTTTATTCTGCCACACAACTTTGTCACCAGATGTGTAACATGTTCACGTATACGTACACTACAGACGCAACGCCTCAAATGTTTATTATATTTTTTCAGTTTCACTTTATTGACAATTCTTTGAAACATACAATTACAATGGTTTCAGTTTAGTATACTGTTTCAAGTACATAGAGACTACAAATGAAATGCACGCTAATATATCCCTATAGTGCTTTCAAGTATCTACAATCCCAGTGGTTTCCAGTTTAATACTCCTTCATGTACACAACCGGTTAATAGGAATGAAATACAGGCAAATCTATACTTATAATTTTTTCAAATATATACAATCACCATGATTTCACTATATACGCCTTCATGTACATGTGACGTAAGAAGGTAGCGACGGTTGGTAGAAGTAGAGGAGGCAGAAGTCAGAATTGAATAAACATGGCGTATGAGCCAGGCCACGTCACCCATTCATCATAGGGTCACACGAGTCGACAGGATGAAGACCTGGCAGCCCCTTCATCAGTCGCACATCATCGACAAGGTTCTCCGCAAGACACCCTGACCATAAGCGAACTACCAAACCAGCATCTAGCAGTACACATCGACGAGCATCATGACGGAATCGTCGACCGACCTTCCCATCCCCAAGTACACTGGAGCAGCGGACGATGGACCTGTGCAGGACTGGTTCGACCTGTTCGAGCTCCACGCTACCGCTGCATCATGGTCGGAACGGGAGATGGTCATCAACTTTACCGACTACGTCACCGGTGAGGCTTTCAAATTTTACCTCACCCACATATTCGACAACGACGAGTCTTGGAAAAAGATAAAAGAAGAAATGATCATCTGGTTTCAAGACTATAATGAACATTCGAATGGAACACACACTCTCAGTGCATTCGAACTCAGTCATCGCAGTCATAAGCAGCCTTCAAGCATTCGAGCACACAGCATGAATTTACAATTCCCGTCATGTGCAGTTAGCCACATGCTCACGGAAAGACCACGGTGTCGTTTTCCCAACCTTCCACCTGGCTCCTCATCCGAGCAAATATCGCCAGTGCTCAACTCTCCGCTGCATAAAAGAATGCAATCCACTGTTGATGACCCAGATGAATTCAATACTTCGTGGCACATGCGTACTTTGCAAACTGACTTGGTATTCAGCTCAGCAGTTCCACAAAGACAGAAGCATTCACAATCAGCATCTTGTGAAGAAAAGTATTTTGCAGAAGCGTCTAGTGTTCATCAATCACAAGATCGACGCGACGGCAATCCAGCATACAACCTCACTGCCAACACTGAAAACAAAAGCGCAGGTGCGACTTCTGATGACACAAGTAATATTCAGGCAACCACCAACAATGAGCGGTTTATAAATACAGAAGATTCAAGTGCACAAAACCTCCCACATTGTCTTGCGTCAGAGACAGCTGCATTGGTTGGTGTTGTAGAAGCCTGCGAAGGACTTGCTAAGAATGCTGGCCCACCACGATCAATGTCACCCCACACGCAAGTCGACGAATCCAAGAAACTACAACGTCAACGTATACTTCAGCATTGTCAGCGACGAAAGAAAACTTCATCAAAACCGCTCTTAAGGCTCAAAGAACATTGCAAAAAGGCCCATCGTTGTGTATACATTCTCCACCAGAGATTGAAAATGCGCCTTCGATTAAAACATCTGCGACATCGCTATAGAAAAATCTCCAACAGCCACAAAAGCCACAAAAGCACCCTTTGTACCCGGCAGGAACACAGGCATCGGCCAATCAACCTCGATCAACGCTCACGCAAGCTGCTTGCACGGCCTGTGTATCACCCACGACGAGGAATTCGATGTCTACAATATTGGAACTGTCGATTCTGCAAGATGTTCGAACCTGGTTCGTTCTTCACAAAAATGCCAGCTGTGATTACCCTTATCTCTAAGTCCAAAGCATTTTTGTGTTATCCAGGACGCAACCACCAGCCGGGTGCCAAATCTAAATTTCTATAAACACAGGTCTGCTCAGGCACCTTCGCCACTGTGCGCATTCTGTGATGAACTGGAAACAATAGATCATTTCTTTTTGACCTGCAGGCGGTTTAACACATTACGAAAAACCCTATTAGAAATACCTTTGCGTGGCATTGGTATGGACTTATCTCTGCCTGTCATTTTGTCTTTTGGAGCTTCCATTTCTGGTTTCTCTAATGGCACAGTATGCGCGGCCGTCCGGGACTATAGTGATGAAACTAATAGGTTGACTAATTAACCAGTTTCATTATCTTAACATGTCCACATAATTATATACGTATAAAATCAGATTATTGGTCTATTCTAAGAATAAATTTGTTTATGTAAATATTTGTATGCATTACATTAAGCACCACACTTGCCTATAGACTATCGGTAATCTTTCTGCTATACCTCCATCATTCTAAATCTGAACAGTAAATTTTAAAGCCACTCAATTCTTGGCCAATCCCCCACAGTGGGTATGCGCCACTAACAATAGGTGAACAACAACAACAACAACAACCACCAGCCTCGCTCACCAGAACTCCTGCGTTAACCGGACTGCTGCACTCTCCCCTGAAGTCTGAAAGTTTACGAAACTTCCCTGGAGCACAGAACCAATTGTGAACTTTGACATTTGTGACTTTTTTAACCTCTCCTTGTTTACATTTTGTTGTTCGTAAGTCACGCTTTCTTTCGGGGGGAGGGGGAATCATGTGACGTAAGAAGGTAGCGACGGTTGGTAGAAGTAGAGGAGGAAGAAGTCAGAATGGAATAAACATGGCGTATGAGCCACGCCACGTCAACCACTCATCATAGCGTCACATACACAATCTTTCCCAAGAAGTGATGCACATAAAAATATATACCGTTTCAAATGTATACAATCACAGTGATTTCAGCTTTGTATTCCTGGATGTGTAACAATTGGTTATGAGAAATGATGTGCATGAAAACATATATCGGTTTTCGCACATATGCTTTTAGCGAATACTTAAAAAAACCAATACAATGATCAGAAACAGAATAAGCTAAAACGAACACAAACCTGAGCCAGGACACAAAAAAACAAAAGACGAAATGCATAATTATGGCTAAAGACACAGCTGGGTCATTTTATGCCAAATGTCCCCGCCATTTTGGCGACCACCTCAAATGTATTCCAAAAACTCGTGCTGCATTGAAAATAGTGAACTTCTACAATATTTAAGAGGGGAAGAATATTTGGTCACGTGGCTACTTTCTGAACTTCCTGGAATGCCGTCTAGGTGTTGTATGTGAAAAATTTTATTTTGAAAGCACCCCTCCTTCTTTCAATACGAAACACGGTCTACGTGTTAAGTAACAACAGTTTAATTTGGGCAAATTGGTTCATCGTGGTTGTATTCTAGTCACAGAGCGACAACTTAAGGAAGAGACAAAAAGGACAGGAAAGAGCACCGACTGTCAATTGAATTTAATGAATGTGCTACGAGCACATTTATATGGAGTACAAGAACAGTGCTCATGCGCGACGACACGTGTGACCACTACAAAATAATCTTAACTGAGAAAAGAATACTCCCTCTCGGAAAGGATCAGTGAACGTGTAGTGATGCACTGATCATTGGTCTTCCTGATAAAAAATACTTCTACAAACTTTGAATGGGCATTAAGTAAACCTATTCTCGTGACGAATGGTGCAAGATTGACTATTCCTGTTGCTGTTTAGTACACACACTTTTGACAGCTTGCAAAGGGTGGAAAACAACACGTTAATATCATATCTGCTGACTATTTTTTTTAATTGTGAGACACGTTATGTGGTTTAACATTCAAAGGTTCTGGTCATCCTGTTTTCTTGTTGGTCCTGTCGTCTTTAAGTTTACTTCCTACAGGAGGGTTTGGCAAACGGGTGTGATGACTCTGTTGGGATATCCAGCATCTTTTAGTCTTTTGATCTGGTTTTTAAGCCTGGCCTCACCCTTGTGCTAACATGACTTCTGAAGGGTGGCCTGAACACATGTGGCGTCGATTCCTCTTTTTACTCATTTTGAATGCCCACTATCAAAAGGCAGAACATTCTTAGCACTGCGGAGCTGATAGCACCAGCCAATATCCCAACAGCATCATCACACTTATTTGCGAAACCCTCCTGTAGAGAGTAAAGTTAAAGGAAACAGGACCAAAAGGAAAACAGAATTGACAATGACCTTTGCATGTTACACGGTACTACGTACATAAGGTGTCTAACAATTTTAGGAAGAGCCAGCAGATATGACATTGTTGTTTTCCACCCCTTGCAAGCTTTAAAAAGTGCATGTACTTACAGCAACAGGAATAGTCAATCTTGCACCATTCGTCACTAGAATAGTTTACTGAATGCCAATCTAATGTGTATGATACACCGCTAACATGAGGAAAAGTAAACATAGGACAAACTGGGCAATATTTAAATGATCGAGCAAGACAGCATGCTTTAAATGTTAAGAAGGGCTATAGTAGTCTCATGGCCGGACACCGTAAAGAATGTAAGTGCAGTCCTAGGTGTCATAAAACACGGTTTTTGAAAAAAAGCAAGCAGAAAAAATGAGATATTTTATAACTGTTTATCAGGAAGGCCAAAAATAAATGTATCAGTACACCTTCACTTATCTTTTCCGAAAGAGAGTATTCTTTTCTGCGTTAAAATTTTTTGTCACGGTCACACATGTGTTATTGCAAATAAGCCCTGTTCTTGTGCTAAGTATAAAAACGCTCGTAGCACCTCCAATAAAATTCAGTTGACAGCGCTCTTTCCTGTTCTTTTTGTGATAAGGTGTTGAATATAAAAGAATTTTTCCTTACAATTTAGGTATAATGATGAGTTTTCATCGTATCACAACATGAAGCTAATTGCATCTCAATATGGACAAAAATCACGATTTTGTGAAATTCGTGATATTTTCTTGTATAATTCAGCAGCTTGAGAGGTCTAAAGATATTTTTTCCTCAAAATATACTTTCTTTGAAGTAAGTATTAGCTGCTCAGATATTCATACAAAAAGCAATATTGCAATAAAAAAGTGGAAACATAACACATTTTGACTTGATTCTTGAAAGCGAATGTGGCGAAAAATTTGCTATAATATTATTGAGCTTCAAATACCTCAAACAAGCACATTTACTTGACATATAAACCAATTTCGCTTTAGAAAAGTAAGCGGTAATTTTAAAATGGAAGTTTCCACAAACAGCACCCCGACGGCATTATGCCAGGAAGTTCAGAAGCCAGCCACATGAACAAAACTTTTTTTCTCACTTATATATTCTAGCAGTTTACTGTTTTCAACGCAGTAAGTCAGCACATTTTTTTTTCAAATACACTTCAGATGGTCGCCAAAGTGGCTGGGGCGTTTGGCATGGAATGGTCCAGCTATATTTAGGCAAATTAACTTACACCAATAAAAATATTTGTTCATCTACCATGACCACACTAGAAAACGTTGTTCAGGCATTGTGACACTAAAATTTTCAGCGTCGTACTGCCTGAACAACTTATTTGATAAACTCCAAAATCACGCCGAAAAAAAGCCGCTCTATCACGGTGGTTGTTAAAGGCATTGCGGCCGTAAACAATGTTGAAAATAAAAAAGCAATTCATCAGTGCTGTCACTCCTTCTTCGTCATTACTGACACGGAAGATTTTTCGGTCATCCACGTGTAGGTTTAGGAACTAGGCTTGCTCTAGGCTGGGGCCGGGGTAGACAACGCAGGGCGTCAGCGGCATTCTCTCATCCTGTCATAAGAGCCAACATAATTTCTCATAAAATGATGTTCGTGCTGTTCCGGCAGCACCATGTATGAAGAATGTGTATTGTGTATCCTTTGAAATGGCGTGTATTTGACATTACACTGAACTCGAAGCATACAACCCATACATTCCAATAATTTCGTATGGTAAAGATAAGATAGTTTTCCAGCATACAGCAAATTCCCGAATGCAGGTGAAGTGTAAGACTACAGCTCAAAAATGGCACTTACGAAAGCCTGAACTCCCCTAAGAATCAAATTCCTTATAGGGTATTGAGCCAGTGTGGAAAACTATTCTTAAAGTACAACGTTCAGAACGTTTAGCATTCATTGAAACGGACAAGAAACTTACCTTTTCATGTACAAACAGTGAAGGCATCTCTGCTTTCTCTTTAACTTGAGAACAAATGATCTTGGACGTGGCACTAGCGAAGAGATCTGCAAAAAAAAGTAAAAGATTTACTGACTCTAATCACGCCTCTAACAATTGGAAGAATTGTGACAATTCAGCAATCAGTGCAATTCTGGCTGCCTCAATAAGGGCATCAAAAATGAACAATTTTCCTGTTCTTTCTACCCTCACAAGAAGCTCCGTCCATGGCATCTAGTCCAAATTTGACGCTGTGCTTCCTATTTGCCTGCTTTCTAGACGTACGGCTGCGAACATATATTTTGTGCACCTAATCTAGCACAGAAATTTGTCATCTATAATTCAATCATCTTAATTCAATGTAATTTATTAAAAGATGTGATAGCTCGTCCAGTTTTTAAAGAGTTGCGGGCCTGCAATACGCACTGCCTAGCACGTATGAAAGTATTTATTTTTTTATATTTCTTCAAAGCTTGCTTTCAGAAAAAGCATCTGGAATATTTCGACAACCAAGCCCATCCTCTGATAGCAATCAGGGGCACGCTATTAGCGATTATTGACCACGGGATTTACAAACGTAACCCGTGCCTAAATGCTCAGTTAAACACAATCAAGCAAGTAGGAGCGCTCGAACGACACCAACGCGCGCGGACGCCGTCTACGTTGCAGCAGTCATGGCTTATGCTAGACCTACCGCACATAGCTCCAACAGTCACGTATACTCTCTCGATTCGGTTATATCGCCGAACATTATCGCAGATGAAAGCGAAGTACGAAAACAGCAAACAGAAACGAGGGAAAACAACGCACGGCGATGGCCAGAACAACGCGCCTTCGGAAGCCTACTAGATCTTTCCCTGTTGCTGGTGGCACGTGTCCTAAATATTTTAAAAGACCAACGCGCACGTGCTGGGAGCATAGCGGCATATCAGCACCTAAAACTATACCGTCTTCAAGCAAAGCAAAAAGTCATTTCGTACAGTGCGCCTCTGTACATAAATTTTTCTTTTTCTGTCTTTTTTTACGCTTACACCTACGAAAGCACGTTGCACATTTGAGTATTAATAGAAATGTTATTACGATGTATCCTAAAGCGCATCTTGAAACAATATCACTTTGTGCAGTGTAGAGACAATGTGCGATCAGCAACTACTCGCGCCCTTGTTAAGTGATCACATCACTCACTGTATGAGTGATGCAGGCACTTACACAACATCGCGCATAGCAGTGTGAACTCGTTAAGTGACACGTTTAATCAGGCATCTGCAACAGGCCGGCGAACGCATGCTTTTGTAAATGGCTGGCAGCCTACTTCGGCAGAGCTGCTGCAAGCGCCCAGCTAGCGCTGTATGATTACTACCTACGAAAACAGTACACTCACCGTTAACAGGCACACGTTGTCCGTGTCCGACGCTCCACGAATATTTCTTAATCCGAGCGTCACTTCGAACATGGTGTCATGCGTGACCACCATTGAAGATGCGCCTGTTCGTAAAAACTCACACAGCGACCAAGACCCCAGACACACGCAACGCATTTGAAAGACGGATGAGACAGAGAGAGCAACGTTGAGAGAGAGAAGGAGGAGGCACAGGCGGCGGCGCCGCAATTGTCGACGCAGGTGTTCGGTGACGCAACTATTCGCTTATCTACACCGCCATTGCGGGGGCAACCCTGGCCCGGGTGAGCGGGAAACCCGCCAAGAGGGCACCGAAAGGGAAACGCTATAGCGCATACGGCGGGCGGCGGTTCGACACGGAAGGCAATAGAATTGCGCTTCAAGAATGAATCCTTGTAAATGGCAACTCTCCTTCCACTCAGCCGCACAGCGGCGCAGGTTATTTACCAGCCTCGGTTTCTTTGAGTATTTTCACGGAATGCGAGTGCAGTGGGCGAAAAATAGTGAAGCAAAACTTGCGGAAAACAAAGTGCACCCTATAATGGCCAAAACAATAATTATTTCGTCCTCGGTGGCATTAGCGGGAGAGCATCGCTACACCTTTTTTCAGAGAAATTCCTTTTCGCATTGTCCGTGTCTGGCAATTCCGCATATGGTGGCGCAAACACTGAATGTGTAGTTGAAGCTGGAACAAATTAATCTACAGTCGCAGATGTTTAGAAGGCTTGTCACGCACCACGAAACGTGCCGAGGTTGTTATAACAAACTTCTTGCTTACCACATGATCAGCACATAATCGCATATGGTTGCCCAATGAGCTAGCTAAGCACCGATAGCAAAGGCAGGGCACGTTCTTGTTAATTCTTGTTAATATAAACGATGGTTGTGCATAAGTGCAGTAACAGCTTTCCGTGTGAATTGCTCATAACCCACGTTTTCGAGCGTAGAAGCGCCTACGCGTACCTAATCAGCTACCACAGCAAGTTCATAGGCAATGATGAGGTACGAGAATGTGCAGCTGTTTTCCATTTACTAAATAGTCCGTGTAAAGTGCGTTGAATACCGCCATTCCTTAAGCCACCTCCCATACAGACTCCCAGGCTGAACAGGTGTGGGACCTTAAACACTAAGAAGCAGTCCCCCCCCCCCACACACACACAAAATTCTAGGGCGCGCGGTCTGATACACACGCATACTTATTCACAGGTGCACACACATACACGTTGTGGGGTCTCCGCGAGACGAACGCGCGCCTCGCCACGCCACGCTCTTGGAGTGAACGGACACAGCAGACGCGGTCGGTACAAAGCACACAACATACATACATTTATTAACTAATTTAGACGACGATGTCGTCCACCGAATGATACATCAATTTTAATTAACTCGCTACCATACAAACAACATAACGCAGTGACACACTAAACACACAATAACATGATAAACACACACTAACACACACAACACACTAACACATACCCAAGGCGGCGTCGCCAACGCCTGACTTTCCACGTGGCACCCCGGCGCGAAGCCCGCGGTGCCGAGCACCGGGAGCCCACGCTACAGACAACCGTCCGCGGCAGCCGCCACGCGCAGAAGAGGCTCGCTCAACGCTCGCCCAGCACCAAGGCCTGCCTTCCGCCAGGGGCCACCGCCGGCGCTATCACTCTACCAACGATGGTACTCAAAACGAACACAACGTCATCTATCGCCCGGCTGTGGTCACCGCCGAAATAAAGCCTTAGGGCGAGACACGTGCGCCACGTGGCGCAGACAACTTTACAGGGGGGTTGTCAGCACCCCCACAACGTATACACACATATGGCCACACACACACGCGACCGTAAACGCACGCGTGCATGGGCGTACGCATGTGCACAGGCACGCATAACACAAGCACGGACTCGCGCATACATGCACACGCACATATGCACGGGTGTGCACACAATCGCGCTTACACATGAACACTTGCGCAGGCTCACGTACACACGCCCATACTCGGGCGAACATTATGTTCCTGCATATAATCCATAGCAAACATGTAGCTTATAACCAACGCTAAGGAAAGCTTTCGTAACATGGATTGCAGTTATTTGCCATTATAGATGAAACGCGATTTTCTTCGGCTGGCATTCTGCTGTATTTGGAGAGCACCTTCACACATTCAAAGTCTAGGTCGTCATTTAACGCAAGGTCCACATATTCGTGCAGTAGCTACGCTGCTCGGCCGCCAATCCGAAGGTCGCGGGTTCGATGACGGCCATGGCAGTCGAATTAAGACGAAGGCGAAAAGGTAGAAACCTGTGCACTGTGCGATATCAGCGCTCATTAAAGAACACCAAATGGTCAAAATCTCTGGAGCTTTCCACCACGACGACCCTCATAATCATATCGAGGTTTTTGAGACGTAAAATCCCAAATAATATAATTATGTCTTCTTCTTTTGTTGCATGTTCCATTTGATGAATCGTCTCCTACAGCCTTCTGAGGCACAAAAGCACCCTTAGAGCCTATTTAGGGTGCTATCGAGGCAAGCACCCAAACAAACGGGTGCTTTTTTTTCGATCGACCATTTATGAGTGTTAAAGGGTGATGCGAAGGGTGCTTCCCGTAAAAGCACCATTTTTACATTCTTTTGGGTGTAAAAGTTTTTATTGTGTAGTTAACGCTGAGAGCGAAATTAGAGCAGGGCTTGGTCTGAGGCTGCCATCCTGAAGCCTGTTGAAGAGCTATGGAGCACCACAGCCGCATTAGAGGGGAACGCAACACACGTCTTGTTTACGCTCTATAGCCTGGCCGTTCCCTCGGTGCGTCAAGCGGTGAACTCACTGTTCCAGATAAAATAGACGCTCTAGCCCAACGGTAGAGGTCGGCGTCGCAGAGGAAATAACTTTATTAAAGAAAAAAGAGGGCAAGATAGCGCTTTTTTTTAAATGCGAAAAGTCTGATGGTTGACCTCAATCCACTGTGCAGCATGAGCACCCTTACTGCGCATGTGTGTAAGGCTCACCACCATTGCATCCCTTTTCCCTCTCTCCTCTCTTACACTCTATTCTCTCTCAGCTCACAACGCCGTCGCAAGCAGTGTCTGTCAGTGAGTTTTTTTTACTGAAAAAAATCACAGTATACCCACGGAGTGAGATATGTTGAGCGGGGCGATGATTCGAAGGATTTTATCGGCAAACCGTGAATCATCAACTGGCCACGTCTGTCCATCCATCTTTCTGTTTGTTAGTCTGTCTGTCTGTCCCACTGTCCGTCCATCTGTCTGTCTGTTTGTGCGTCTGTCCGCAAGTCTATCTGTCCTTCCATCCGTCCGTCCCTTTAGTGAACACTCCGAGTACTGCCATATAGCATCTTTTATTCATATATTCATCATATACAAGTACCGCCATGTAGCGGACATTTCAAAGACAAACGAGAGATGGCTCCTACATAAAGGAAACGAACGACCCACGCCTCAAAGAGCTTCACCCCTAAATCAGACTAATCTTGCTGCAGTACTGTTTACTGGCCACCCTGTATATATTGGCACCGGATCTTGACCTCAAAGGTAGTGCCGGTGGAAGATTTCTTCTGTGCCTTCTTGAAAAACCAAAAAATGGCAGCTTATCCACGAAGTGAATGATGGGGAGTGGGGCGAAGCATCCGTCTGTCCATTCGTTCTTGCTTCCGTCCGTCCATGCGTCCGTCTGTGTGACCGTCCGTGAGCCTGTTCGTGCGCCCGCACGTCCATCTGTGCATCCAGCCTTGCGTCCATCCGTCCGTGCAGCCATCCGTGCGTCCCTCCATGCATATCTCTGTGTGTCCGTTCGTTCATCTATTCAACACTCCAAGTACCACCATCTCGCATCTTTTCATCATATATTCCGCATATAGAAGCACCGCCATCCAGCGGACACACCAAGGACTAAACAAGAGGTGGCACACGCACACTTTCTTACGGCTTGCGCTTCGTGGCTCCTTGCCACCTTCAACTACCTCGAGTTTATAGTATATGCTAGTTCACTGTATTCATTTCACTGTGGCCCAACACTCGCTAAACCTTCCTACAACCAAGGAGGTTACGCCCAGCGAGTTTAACCTAGCAACCTTTTCTTGTCAGATAGTGCTCAATGTACATGACAATGGCTGCTGATGGGGAATGAGAGACAGTAGAATTCGGCTTTTAGTTAGCGCGCACGCTGCAAATTTTTTATTGTTCAACTATGCACAGGAGAAATCACCTACAGGCACCACCTTGCAGGTCAAAACGTAAAACTGGTTACACACTACGACTACGACTACTACGAGAGACGAACGGGTGCCGCTTTAAGGAGCTTCGCCCCTAAAATTCGGTGCGTGTTGGTTAACTAAAAGCGGACCGCGGGTCTCTGTGTCCAATCTCGGTCCTCTGTCTCTCATTGCCCTTAATCAGCGATAGACATGCTCCAGTGAAAAACACCGTCCATCACAGCGTACTTAGCGATTCCCCCGGTTTCCCTCCTGCGCAACGACGAGAAGAGCGCCAGCGTCAACACCTTGTCAGTGTGAGCGCTAGCACGCGCTTTTTCGCATGTACACGTGGTTCTCTTAATTGGGAGATGATGTATTTATATATATATATATATATATGATTTCTATGTGACAGCTTGAACATCTAGGCAACATTCGTGTGCACGCTTCCGTGGAGACGTGTACTTGAAGCCTCTCTTTAAAGACCCTGCGAAGTACACCACCTTGTGGTGTCATAGCGCTTTGACAACATAGCACTTCTCGACTTCTCGCATTACATGCACACCAAATGAGATGAACACACAACAACGACGTGCTGCAGGAGTTAATTAGGACGACCTACATCACAATGCATTGCTTCAAATTAACGCTACCGGATACCGACAAAACGCCGCCAAATAAAAGCGCCCCGAGAGAAAACAGGTAGCTTGAAAACGCACGCTTGTAAAGCCAGAGAAATGCGTAGCCGTGGCCCAGCGATCAGCTAGCCGGGCTTTACTTGCCGTGATCTGAGAGGTTCTGTGTTCGATTCCTGTTGACGATACCTCTTCTAGTCGCCATCTGATGACGTGGATTTTCGACGTCATTTTCTTGGCAGAAATAAGTCACTGCTCTTGGTAGCCCCGGCATAAAGTACTTTCGTGTCGAAAAGCTCACAGGCTCCATTATGCATCCGCCGAAAATTGACTCCAAGGTGAAAGCAGTTTTCTTTATTGGCGAAGCTCCTTAAACCGTGGTTTGTGACCGCCTAGTTCGATGGCTCACTCAGTAGTAGTGAATAGACGGTAAGACAGACAGACAGACAGACAGACAGACAGACAGACAGACAGACAGACAGACAGACAGACAGACAGACAGACAGACAGACAGACAGACAGAAGGACGGACGGACGGATGAACAGACATACAGACAGACAGACTCACGGCTGAACGCACAGCCGCACGTATAGACGCCATAGACAGAAACAAGAACCAACGGACGGACGGAACCATAGAGGGATGAACGGACGCTTCACCCAAATCATCATCCTTCAGTCCGTGATTACGGCCTGATTTTTTTCTCCCGACACACTGATATTTTCCTTCCCCAATCTCTCCAAGTGACTTCTTCACTTAACGCGATTTTGCTCTGGTCCCAGGTTCGAATGATTTGCAAGCTTTCTGCCCCTCATTCGGCTTTGCACTGCCTCTGTGCTACGCTGGCGGATCAATGAGGCAGTGAGAATCGACAATTCCTTGAGATGGCTTCAACATGTGGTACCACCTTAGTCTCAATCACAAAGGACCATGGCGGCTCGCAATGTTCAAAATTGCTTGCAAAAATAATATAACTGAAGCCAGCTTTGACGACTTATAAAACACTGTTGCCAAGCGCACTATTGCAAGACAGAGCCTGCCAAATCTGACCACTTGGCTGTACACTTGTTCTTTTAGAATAGCAGCTGTGTTACCACAACGCGCGCATTTGCTTTGAACAATTTGTGTGCGCCCCGCGGCGGTAGTCTAGTAGCTAAGGTACTCGGCTTCTGACCCGCTGGTGACGGAATCGAATCCCGGCGGCGACGGCTGCATTTCCGATGGAGGCGAGAATGTTGTAGGCTCGTGTGCTCAGATTTGGGCGCACGTTAAAGGACCCCAGGTGGTCGAACTTTCTGGAGCCCTCCACTACGGCGTCTCTCATAATCATATGGTGGTTTGGGACGGTAAATCCTACATATCAATCAATCAATTTGTGTGCGATTTTCAGCACGTAACAATTGGCACTTCCGTTAGGCTGAGCTGATCACATCGGGGCATCGTAACTTTTTAGTAATGCAAATGATGCAAAGTTCTATTGTTGAAGTTGAATGGCAGACAACGTCCATGAATTTTATCAAAAAACTTCATCAAAAATCAAAAATGAGTTTTTCAGATAACTTCTCTGAAACGGTAGCGCCTTTTTTTTGTCTTCTCAAACACAATTTCAGAACCAGTTCCATGTATTACGACAAATGCGAAAACTACAGTTTTTTAAAGCACTGACACCAAAGCTAATATATACCGAATTTCATTTGTCGCAATTTCACTTGTTTGCGTGAACCATTTTCTTAAATAAAGGAATTTTTGGCACTTGTAGATGTACGTGATATCTTCCCTAAAAAGCCCTTTGACAGCAAATGAAAATAAAATACTGATATGGCTGGGCTTTACTTGTTATTTGATGGTGAGACCTACTGTGATAAAGACGTGCACAGTTTATTTGGTAGGTAAGCAGGTAATCAACTGTATTTATTTGTGAAAGAAGCATTTGAGGGGGGAGGGGGAGACGGGGAAGCAGGATGACAACGCGCTCTCAGGCCGAAATAAATGGGGAACACTCATGTGTTTCGGCGGCCAGGCACGCTATATTTCAGAAATGGCGAAATTGACCAAAAGTGGCCCTTGCAAAGAAATTTTTATTTTTTGTTATGCAGACAAATTTGTTTTTTTTACAAACCTAACATTAATACAATTGTGCTATTGTAAATGTTGCGCCTAGAGTAAGTTTCATCAAAATCTTGAACGATAACCCGGACTTTAAATTCATTCTTACGTGGACACTCCGTACAGTGTGTTATTTTACTTCGATTTTGTCCCGAATACGTTGCAGCATGTACACTGATTACCTAAATATTGTTCCTCTTGAAAATACATAGGTATTTATATAGCTGTTCACTTATCTTAAAACGCCTATACCATGTACAAAATTAGCACCGTTAACCATTTACTCAGCTATTAGCATTTGGCAGCCTTTCTGGTTCCTACTACCGACACTCTCAGTAATTCATTAAAATTCGTTCATGATTATTCATATTGCTTCATCCTTTGTAGCTTTGTCCGAACTTCAAGTGTGTCTACCATGAAGAAAAATCTTTCACTAATGTTTTGTTAGCTTCTACGAACTATAGCCTAATTCAACGCTCCGTGTCGGATTCATTTTTCAAGAGCTACACGTGTATCACCATGAATACTCTGTCATTGTGAGGTTGACGTAGACTTCCATCAAACTAAGACTTTTTTTCAGTTGTTTATTGTTCGACCATCGACGGAATGGAACCATCCGCCTGAAGATATTGTGTCCGTACACAATAGCGAATCGTTTTGAGCAGCTCTATGTAAAGCTCCATAAACGAAGCATTTTTCTTGTGATGACGATGATAGGGACTGTCTCGACGAGTTTTTGTCGTCGCCATCATTTCCAACATTAAGTTCGAAATCATAATTTTGAGTGCATCGCCCGTTTTACACGTGGGTAGTAGCGCGTGAGCGGGGTGACGAACGTATAGATCAAACGAGCAACGGTGCCGAGATCAAATTACGGCTGGTTTCCTAGGCGGGAAAAAAGCTTTCCTTGACTGTTAAACCAGCTGTTAAACACTCAAGCACATCCGATGGAGGCGGAAATCCTGTAGGCCCGTGTACTCAGATTTGGGCGCACGTTAAAGAACCCCAGGTGGTCTAAATTTCCGGAGCCCTCCACTACGGCGTCTCTCATAATCATATAGTGGTTTTGGGACGTTAAACCCCACATATCAATCAATCAAATGCTCAAGCACAGAGGAAACGCCCCGTTCGTATAACAAGCATTATATACGCAAGGGGGAAGAGCGATTGCTCGAGCAGCAATTGTCAAGTTTGGTATTTTTGGGCCTTGTCACCATCGCTGCCACGCGCGCTATCTCGCCAGTCATAAGAGGGCGGCTCGCGTACGCTTCCACGTGCTGTGCCTCTAATGCGCAGAGAGTGTTCGAAAAGTGTGCCTAGAGCGGCCGTATTTTCTTGCACAAGCATTTTGAGGAGTTGGATGAAATCGGATTCAAGAGAGTTAGCTGCCAGCTTCCTTTCGTGTACCATTCGAACTTGGTTTTATCACATTCATATTTACCCTTATGAGGGGATGTTGTGACCTTTCCTTTCTGTACTTTGGGCGTGTACTATTAGGCTCATCTAATCAAAACCTTTTTTTCTTGTTGCATGTTGCAACCTTGTCGCTATTTAAATCGCTTTCCTGCAATCCTATTTCATGAAAGTGTGACCCCGTCAGGATTGGAACCAGGATTTTTTTTAAAGAAGATGGGGGGGGGGCACCCACGAGAAGAGAGTTCCTTCAGGAGGGCAGAGAGGCGCCGAACGTATGCGTTCTATTTTCACTATGCTCGTTTTGGGGGGGGGGGCAAAAGGGGGCAGGAAGAAATGTTGGTGTCACTCCAGCAACCACATAACTCCCGCCGACGCCACCGCTGAACTCCGTGATACGTTTAGAGTCTTAATCGAGCTAAAGCGTGATTGAAACTTGATGTACCAGGCCACTAAATTTCATGGCAAGCTGCAGCGCTGCAGTTCACGAGTCGTTAGTGGAAAGCCTGCTTCTGGTGTTGATGCGACATTTTAGGTGGTTTTGGGGCAAGCTATCCTGAGAAGCTGCAGCAGAGAAAGTCCTAAAGGTGACCTAACTCAATGCGCCTCTCGTCTGCTCAATCGGTATGTAGGTTCATACCTTATGCTCATACACAGGGGCGAAAGGGCAGCGTGGATTCTGCACCAGCTTCACTGCTCGAAGGTGGCAACTATCAGAATTGTGCTACTAGCTTTTTTGTTGAGGGAATTGTTGCCGTTGAAAGTGACGAAGTAGCCTGCGTCTTGATGGCGGAAGTGATGAACTCGGCCATATCATACGGCACGTACGTGATTTGCTGCGGCCCCGCGGTCTCCTCGCATATTAAGTCTATGTCAACGACAAATGGGAGGCTACAGAAACGCTGCCGTAAACCCACGTTGGCACCATTCTTAGCGCCCACGTACACCACCGCTGCAAGCGTGGACGAGAATAGAAGGCGTCATTGGCTACCGCGGAGACCTTCAATCACCCTTTCCGCCACGTCCTGCAGTCAAAAAACAGTCACTAAACCTGCAGGCGCCCTTAATCCAGCACAACCGACAAATGAGCTGCTTATTTTATTTTAGTTTTGCCTCTGCCTCCTTACGAGGGCTAGAAAGGTCATACGAGTACTTGTAGTAGAGGCTAGGCAAGTTTCCATTGCAGTTTTAAACTTGTTGATAATAGGACGGTACAGCCAAAAGTCAAAACTAGGCAAAATATGGTAATGAATTCTTAATTCTGCGACTATTCAGTTCGAATCAAAAGCACCGGTAGTGAATCTACCTAACGTGCCTATAGTCTATGTGTCGAACGATCGTGGATTCAAACGTTCTCTTAGCGCTATGCTCTACCCTTTCTTGTCACCAATTACCAAGCAATCTTGAACCAAGCAACTTTGAACACGGCCTTTCAATGGTGGCTTAGCCGAAATGCTTGCTTCCACGATAGTGCGTCCACTACCACCTACCCTCCCCCCTTTACTCCAACAAAGCCAACAATCACTCTGTTGCTTTTTAAGCGAAACTGCATTATGTTTTAATTTGGTCCAGATCACCTCTTATTCACCGATACTGATGTTAACGACCCTTTGCGCGCTGTAAGCGTATTAGTCGTCAACAACAAGCAGCGCCTTCAATAGCGCCCTCTCATGCGTGTATGCTCTCGCCGTGAATACACGTTGACACTCTTTGAGTAAAAATTCATGGTTTAATAAAATCCCGTCTGGTAATGGGAAGGACAAAACAACGATCACAACAAAAACACTTTAAAACAAAAAAGACATGTCGACTCCTAAACGGCTGCCGGGCTAACAATAAAGTTCAAAAGTATGACAAGCTAAGTGTGTTTCGCTGTGTAGCACGCTTCGCGCATACGCGTAAGAAAAGTTTCCATCATTGATGTTCAAAGTGCACTCTATCGTCTGTTCATCAGTTAGTCAAGATGAACACGTGAGGGCAATTTTTTTCTCTCTTTCAATGATGCTGGCGCTGTCCTTCCAATTGATTGCATGTTCAGTTGTTTCTGCGTGTTCTGCCAATGCAACGCCTCCTTTATATCTTTCAATGCCAGTGCAAACGCACGCTTATCAACGTTAGCGGTCGGTCCGCCTTAGATCAGAGATTGGTCGTGCGGCGTCGCTGCATCAGGGGTCGTGATGCTTGCATCACTCGTGCTTCCGAGCGCTTTCCCCCGGGGATACGATCTCAAAACACCGTATCTTTTACAGAGCCAGCGTGACTGCCAAAATAGTGAACAACAGGAATGCAAGACGCCACAGATTCGTATACAATTGAACAACACATTACTTCGCAAGATTTCTGTCGTGAGGCACGGCATGAGGCAGCTCTCTCCCCCACGATAGCAAAGCACACGGGAATTCTAGGAGATAGAAGAAAAGAAGAGAGGAGATAGAGGAGAGTGTGTTGAACGGCCGGAAAGGGCACATCTGGCTGGCATTGATAATATGGAGCAGTCGTTGGCAAACACTTGAGATGCAGCGTTCTTTTTCCTGGAATCGTAGCGGTGCTTTTCCACTCTCTGCTCGAAATTCTGTGTACCCACGTATATGTGATCACATCCAGCGCAAGCGATATTATATTCTACGCCGATATTATATACTATCTATCTATCTATCTATCTATCTGTCTACCAACCTACGATTTCATGCTCTTCTGGCTCTTTCAATATTGGTATTGATACCAAAATTGGTATGGCATAACATCACTGTATGACGAGCATAAGTGGCTATTCATATTATGAAAATTGTGACATGTATGTCATGAATGTCATATTTACATTCCATGGTCTTGCTGCTTTTGGGGCGGTTTCCTTCACATGACATGTTGCAAAACCGGTATAGTACCATATGACTGCATTGCGAACACAAGTGACAGACCCTAACGTGTAATTCATTACATGCATGTCATGTAAGTCATAAATGCCACACTCATGACGCGCTCGTGGCTGTTTCCCGAGCTTTGAATGGATGACGAAAGTATGTGACTTGTGCAAACATGATAATCATGCAATGCGTGCCATGTAACAGCATCTCTACATGCCATGCTCATGATGCGCTAACGGCCATTTCGCTAGCTTCACATATACTAAATTTGGTAATACGTGACGTGAATGGATGACGAAGGTAAATGACACGTCGACACATTACAATCACGACACCTGTGTCATTTACGAACATGACTACGTGCTACGTTCACAGTGCGCTCGTGGTCGCTTGTCTAGCGTCACATATACCAAGTTTGGTGTCAGGTGACGTGAATAGGCGACAAAGACAAATGACACGTTCAAACGGAATAATTATGAAAAGCGTTTCATGTAAAGCATGAATACATGCTGCGCTCATAGTCTGCTCGACACCATTTCAATAGTTTCATATATACCAAATTTGGTATCATGTGACGTGAATGGACGACGAAAGTAAATGACAGGTTCGACCATGATAATCATGATAAACGTGACATGTAAAATATGACTACATGCTACGCTCACAGCACACTCACGGCTGTTTCGCTTGCTCAACATGTACCAAAGTTGGTAATATGTGCCGTGAATAGACTACAAAGTAAATGACACGTCCAAACATAATAATCATGGCATGCGCGCCATGTAAAATTTGCCTACATGCTACGCTAATAGCACGCTCGCGGTCATTTCGCTAGCTATACATATACCAAAGTTAGTATGAGGTGACGTGAATAGACGACAAAAGTAAATGATACGTCCGCACATAATAATCATGGCATGAAATTCTCGTACGGCATGATTGAAGCTCGCCTCGTAACGTTGTGCTGATTTACAGTGACATTTAACCTTCCTGCTTCTCATATATTCGCAGGTTATAAATTACAGGGTTTTTTTTTTTAAACAGACTTGTAGAGACGCTCTCAGAGAAGGCCGCTAAGATTGTCGTCTTCTTCACTCGCCTGCGCTGCGCCTCTCGAGCAAATCCGCGTTTTTCGCTGTCGTCGCTATCTCGCCGCTAAATGCAGCTATGCACGCGGCATTACCTTCCCGCCAGAGTGAGCGTCGTCCCGATGCTCAACAGGCAGAGATGCGACCAGCAGGTGTTTACATCACTGAGGCCGCGTTCACACTGAGCATTCCGGCCGCCGAAACTGCTCCGAATCCGGTTCGGCGGCGGCGAGATCCGCCTAAGGCCGCGTTCACACTGAGCATTCCGGCCGCCGAAAGTACTCCGAATCCGGTTCGGCGGCGCCGAGATCCGCCGAAAGAGCCCTCTCCGCGCCGATCGCTCTCGGACCGATTTTCGCGGCGCCTGCCGCCGAATCGGTCACCGCGGACCAATAGGAGCGCTAGTCAAGGAATTTTGAAAAATGGCGGCCAAGCCCTACTCACTTGTTATGCCTCAGTGCACGTAACTGAATGTTGAAACCAACGGAAGTTTAACCTACTCTGTGCCTACTTAGCCTCCGTATTTCGTGAAAGAGGTGACCGAGCTTGCTGTTGGCGTGACCGAGCATGTTGCGGTATTGCAGATTAAAACTAACCCACAACGCCGCTGGCGTCGGTGGTTTTTCTGCTCTTCGTGCATTACAAGACAGCCATTTGCCAGCAAAGTAAGCAGTACTGTCTTTTCTTGCTTCTTGCGTACGAGAATCGTCGAAGTATACACCACCGGATAGTTTAGTGGCGTTTGCGAGCCGCGACAACAACCGGGTGACAGCGCATCCATGCCGCGTTCGCCCCGTAGTAGATGCATATTTGGCGGTGCGGGGCGCGTCCAGTGTGAACGACGCTGCGTTTCGGCGGCAGGGGAATTATGGTCGCTGTAGAAAGCGGATGTTTCAGTGTGAACTAAGCTTGAGAGTGGTAAAGTTTCATGCGGACCACGTGCACTGTCTCGGGCAGATGCTGGTGACGTTTCGAACAGGAGGAGGCGTCGGGCACGATTTCGTACGTCACGTCGCTAAGACGGCGCAAGACCTTGTATGGTCCAGAAGTATCGGCGTAGGAGTTTCTCTGAGAGGCCTCGTCGTCGTACAGGAAACCAAACCCAGACTCTATCTTCTGGTTGATAAATGACGAGTCAATGGCGAAGGTTGTAACGTTGGGCGTCAAGTTGCTGCTGGTTCATTATTCTGACGCGGGCAAGCTGCCTTGCTTCCTCGGCGCGCTCAGTGAAGTCTGTGGCGTCTGTCTCTGAATCATTGCAATCGTAAGGCAGCATGGCGTCAAGCATTGTCGTAAATTCTCTGCCTGAATTAGTGCGAACGGCGTCATTTTTATTGTTTCCTGGCGCGCCGTATTATACGCGAATGTGAGGTACGGCAACATTCGGTCCTAATTCTTGTGTTCTACGTCGACGTACATGCAAAACATGTCAGCGATTGTCTTGTTAAGTCGTTCTGTAAGTCCATTCGTTTGTGGGTGGTAAGCTGTCGTCTTCCTATGCGCTGTGCCACTGAGCGTAAGCACAGTGCGCAAAAGCTTGGCTGTAAACGCGGTATCTTTGTCTGTTATGACAACAGCTGGGGCACCATGTCTCAGAACAATGTTCTCAATGAAGAACTGGGCCGCTTCAGCTGCAGTGCCACTCGCAATTGCCTTGGTCTCCGCGCATCTGGTGAGGTAGTCCGTCGCCACTATAACCCATTTGTTGCCGCTGTCCGATATTGGGAATGGGCCCAGCAGATCTATTCCGATTTGAGAAAACGGGGTTTCTGGCATGGGCACAGGATGTATTAGCCCAGCGGGTTCGACAGGTAGTACCTTGCGCCGTTGACAGTCAATGCATGTTCGGACGTAATGTTTAAGCTCTGCTGCGATTCTTGGCCAGTAATATTTTTCTTTGATGCGTGTCAGTGTTTTTGTGAAACCGAGGGGGACCGCAGTGGCTTCTTCATGGCAGGCTTGTAAAATTTCGCTGCGGAGAGCTCCAGGAACTACCAGCAGATAGCTTCTACCTGTTGATTAAAAGTTCTTTTTTGTACAGAATTCCGTCCCGTAAACAGAATGACCATAAGTTCTTTGAAAACACTCTTGGTGCATTGGCGGCTCGTCCATTCAAGAATTCTATAAGCAAGTTGAGCTCCCGATCATCTTGTTGTTGCCGAGATGTGATAGCTTCATCAACAACTCCTAAGTAACCTGGGAAATCATCATCCTCTATAGCCGGTGATTCAATCGGTGACCTTGACAAACAGTCGGCGTCTAGGTGTTGCCTTCCGGACTACGGCCATGTCGTACTCTTGGAGCCGTAAGCTCCATCGTGCTAAACGTCCAGATGGGTCTTTCATGTTGGTCAACCAACAAAGAGAGTGATGATCGCTTACGACTTGGAAAGCGCGGCCATATAAGTAAGGGCGGAACTTCTCAACTGCCCAAATGACGGCCAGACACTCCTTTTCCGTTGTTGAGTAGTTGGACTCGGCGCGTGTCAACGTTCTGCTAGCGTAGGCAACCACTCTCTCCACACCATCTTGGCATTGGACAAGAACAGCACCTAGGCCCACAATGCTGGCATCTGTATGGATGGCTGTTGGTGCATTCTCGTCGAAGTGAGCGAGGACAGGCAGAGTTTGTAGACGCTGCCGCAGCTCGTTGAACGAAGCTTCTTGCTCTTCACCCCATACAAATGCAATGTCTTCCCTTGAAAGGCAGGCGAGTGGAGAGGCGATGTGTGCGAAGCCTGCTCTGAATCGCCGGTAGTAGGCGCAGAGACCCAGAAAACGCCTGACCGCTTTCTTAGCAACAGGCCTTGCGAACTTTGCGACGGCTGCCGTTTTATCTTGGTGAAGCTTCACATCTTCGCGACTGATCACGTGTCCCAGGAACTGGAGTTCTTCAAAGCCGAAGTGGCATTTTTTCGGTTTGAGTGTGAGTCCAGCGGACCGTATGGCTAGAAGGACTGACAGTAGCCGCTTTAGATGCTCTTCAAACGTGGCCGAGGAAACGATCAAGTCGTCGAGGTACACAAGGCATGTTTTCGATTTCAGGCCGGACAGAATGGTATCCGTTTGTCTCTGAAACGTGGCTGGGGCTTATCATAGACCGAAAGGGAGGACTTTGAATTCATAAAGCTCGTCTGTCGTCACGAAGGCGGTCTTTTCTCGGTCGCGCTCATCTACTTATATTCGCCAGTATCCCCTTTTAAGGTCCAATGACGAGAAGTAGCACGCATGCCGCAGCCTGTCCAAAGAGTCATTGTTCCGTGGTAATGGATAAACGTCTTTTTTTGTAACATGGTTCAGCTTACGATAATCGATGCAGAAGCGCAAGCTGCCATCTTTCTTTTTCACGAGTACCACTGGCGATGCCCAAGGACTCTTTGATGGTTGGATTACATCATCCTCTAGCATCATGTTGACTTGCTGGTGGATTACCTCACGTTCTTTCTGCGCGACGCGATATAGGTTCTGTCAGATCGGTCTTGCTGTGTCTTCCGTAATGATGCGATGCTTAGTCAGAGGCGTTCGACCCACTCGTGATGTCGATGAGAAGCAGTCCTTGAACTGGTCGAGCAGCTCCATAAGACGGCATCTTTCAGTCCGTGTTAGACGCGGACCGATATCAACTGGTGGTGTATGTTGAGGTGATTGAGCTGTGGCTTCCCCTTGCATTAGAAGACAGTCGTGAGAGTAGTCTAGCTCTTCGAGGTACGCCACAGCCGTGCCTTTACCAATGTGCCGGCGCTCCTTCGTGAAAATGGTCAGAAGCACCTCTGCGCGCCCATCCACTAAGCTGGCGTTACCGTGAGCGATGGCGATGCCTTGGTGAAAAAAAATTGCCCGCAGCTTCCCTCGGGGGAACACTGAGGAGGATGCGGAGCATATAATTGGTTAACGGGGTGTTAAATTGCGACTTACTTGGGTCGATGGCTAAATTTGTTAACGTGGTTGTGAAATGGGGTGTTAAATTGCGACTTACTTGAGTCGATGGCTAAATTGGTTAACGTGGTTGTAGGAGGAGGTGTTAAATGAGTGAACACGTACGACACGTATGCGAAAGGGCGGCGCTGGTCGAAGGGACGTCGATCATTCTGTTTGTGGATTCGTTGGCATTCATTTCACGGCGACTTCGGACGTAGACGCGCCGTACAAACCAACGGACGAGCGGCAACTGAGCGAGCGAGCGCCGACCTTGAGTATATATACAGCGCGACGGCACATGCGCTGTCAGCTGTCGAATGTTCTCGAAGGAGAAGCGCGCACGCGGCACAGATGGCGACGGCGCGACGGCGCATGCGCTGTCAGCTGTCGAATGTTCTCGAAGGAGAAGCGCGCGCGGCACAGATGGTGGGCGACGGCGCATGCGCGCGCGTCAGCTGTCGAATGTTCGAGAAGCGGTGCGGACGGCGCGGACGGCGCACTACAAGGCGCGAGTATAAGATGCTTCCGCATCTAAAAGAAGGGCAGTGATGCGTTCGGCTATGTCGTCTTCGTTACAGTCCACGGCGCAACACACGGAAACAAGACTACATGACAGTGGTGGCACGCAGACGTCGTCGTCGACCACACGTAACACCCTGGGTTCTTGGTCTATATCAAGGGTCACAGATATCTCAGCGGCGAATGTGATCACACCATCGCGTATGTTGACCACAGCACCATACTGTCTTAAGAAGCCCATTCCCAGTATCATAGGTGTGCAGCACTCCGGTAGGATCAGAAATGTGGCTACAAAAGCCACATTCTCAATAGTGAGTCTTGCTGTACATTTTCCCGTGGGAGTCATTATCTGGCCTCCAGCATTTCGGATATAAGGGCCTGTCCATTCCATCCTGACTTTCTTGAGTTCGTCTGCCAATCGTTCACTCATTATGGAGAAGTCTGCACCCGTATCGACTAAGGCCGTCACTTCAACGCCGTCAATCATCACAGCGAAGTCGGCAGTCACAGTTTTCTCGGCGGAGTCTTCATCGTCGTCTCTCACGTGTTTCGGCAGCAGCGGGGGTTTTCGGCAATTCGACGGCTTGCAACCTTCCCCCCAGAGGTCACTGTTTTCAGTTTCCCCGCCATGGGCTGGGAGACCGACCTCTGACAGCGTCAGCAAAACTACGGCAGCTAGGTGACCCAAAGCGAGCCGGGGATGGTGAGCATGTCCGGAAGGTAGAAGAGCCTTCCCGCCTGTTAGCCTGGTCGTCGTCGATGGGGGCACGGCTTTCGCTGAACTGTCGGCGCGTAGCTATAGGTGCACTACCGCGGTATTCAGCTCGGCGATATGGGCAAAAACGGTAAATGTGCCCTGGCTCTCCACAGTTGTAGCAGAGTGTTCGGCGATCCGCAGTGCGCCATTGTCGATCTTCCGCATATAGGGTCGCCTGACAGAAGCCCACTGAGCCCAGGCTGCCACAGGATACGGTTCGAGGTACTGCGGCGCTGGCATGGGCGTAGGTCGACGAACGGCGTCTGCATAGCTGTATCCGTTCGGCTGGTAGGATACTTCTGGAGCCAATGGATGACGCACAGCGTCTGCATAGGTACACGAGTTTGGACGGTGCGGTGGAGCGGAATATTACTGAAGAGAGGCAAACGCTTGTCGAAGTTCATGACGAACGACTTCAGCGACGGAGGCTACCGTGGACTCCTGCTGCGGGGGCGCCTGTGACGGCAATGTGTATTTTGCGTTCTCCTTCGCGATCTCCTCACGCACGATCTGTCTAATCAGGTGGCGTAGAGAAAACTCGCCGTTTGCGGTAAGTGCGGCGGCGCCTGCAGCTGCGCTGGTGTCCGGGCGATCAGACTGTCGGTACCGTTGCTTCAGCACACGCTCTATTGCGGTGGCTTCCCTGGTGAACTCTTCCACTGGTGTCCGCGGATTGCGCACAAGACCAACAAATAGCTGCTCTTTGACGCCCCTCATGAGATGGCTTAGCTTTCGTACCTCGGGCATGTTGGGGTCCGCGCGGTCGCACAGACGCACCATATTCTCAGCAAACATGGTGACGCTTTCATGCAGCTGTTGGGTGCGTTCTTCAAGAAGGCGCTGTGCGTTTTCGCGTCGGTCCGCGTTACCGAAGGTGTCATGAAACCGACGACAAAACTCCTCCCATGTCGTCAATGTTGCCTCCCAGTTTATAAACCACGTCTTAGTGCCGTCTTCAAGGGCGAAGTATACGTGGAAGAGTTTTCCATCGAGACTCCAGTAGTTCAATTTAGCTACCCTTTCAAACTGCTCAAGCCAGTCTTGCGCATATTCGTTCGGCCAGCCATGAAATGGTTCAGGAATGCGCATATTCTGGACCGTCACCTGTGGAGGACTCCTTGCCATTTCTTGAGTAGGGGTGGCTGTCGGAAGTGTTGCTCCCTTTAAAAAACCAAATTCTGCTTCAAGACCTAGAAGGCAACGGCTTGAGCGGTGCACAGGCGTCTCCACGCGTGGCTGTCTCGTTAGGCTGGACTCGGGGCTTCTTACAGGGATTCTGATCATGAGATGGTAGTACCCAGCACCTCCACCAGTGTCGCGAGTTATAAATTACAGAGGGTTTATATAAAAACACGGACAGTGGAACCTGTGGAGACGCTCTCGGGGAAGGCCGCAAAGATTGCCGTCTTCTTCACTCGCCTGCGCTGCGCCTCTCGAGCAAATCTGCGTTCTTCGTTGTCGTCGCTATCTCGCCGCTAAATGCAGCTATGCATGCGGCAATATCATTGATTCCCACTGTACGTAATATCTGCCGATTTTTCTTCGTATTTTTCTTTCAATTTCACCAGTGAGTGTTGAAGGTTGTGTGCTGTGACGTAGGTGCTATGGGCATTGTATCTCCTGGATTCCCGGGCGAAAGATTCGCCGATCCCGGGCACATAAAGCACAGGTGCTCAATCTTTCTGAAGCACGTCAGGTTGATGTGTAGAGCGTGACAGTTTATTTTCAGCAGAACAAATAAAGAATTCGTGTTTCCGCTAGACATAAGGTTGCGCTGCGCCTTCAGCATACGTCAGCCATTGCGTTTTTCGGGTTCGAGCAGACGCAATTCGCGCTTTAGTAATCTGCGTTTTGCCGCTGACATTGCATTGCTGAGTAATTCAGGGGACGAATTGCAATTCGTGATTACTTAATTAGACAAGGAGGGCATAAAGCTAGGTCTGAAAAGTAATCTGAAAAAAAAACGAAAGTAATGTACTAGAACCTCCGAATAAAACGGAGCTTCGAGATTGGTTGCATTGCACTTGAAATTGTAAAAGAGTACGTCTATTTAGGACAGGTAGTAACCACAGAGCTGAACCACGACATAGAAGTGACTAGAATAATTAAAATGGGGAGAGCACAATAGCAAGCATTCTCGAATAATGGCTGGTAGATTGCCACTACCCCTCGGGAGAAAGACGTATATAACTGTTGCATCTTGCGGTATTTACCTATAGAGAAGAAACCTGAAAACTTACAAAAAGGGTTCAGCATTATTTGAGGACGACGCAGTGAGAGATAGGAAAATGATAGGTGTAACCTGAACAGAGAAAAAGAGAGCAGACAGGGACAGGAAACAAACCGAGGTTAAGGACAGCATAGTGGAAATCAAGAAAAAATTGACATGGGCTACGCACGTAGGGCGTAGGCTGGTAAGGGTCCGACATAAAGTTATGGGGGAGGGGGTATATGAGATTAGGAAGTTTTCCGGCACAAAGTGGCAGCAGAAAGCAGATGACCGAGCTGACTGGCTAAACATGAAAGGGGCCTTTGTCCTGCAGTGGGCGTAGTCAAGGTGACGATTATTATTATTAATATTATTATTATTATTATTATTATTATATTATTATTATTATTATTATTATTATATTATTATTATCATTATTATTATTATTAAACGCTCGTTTAAATTCAAATAACGGTCAGTGTAGAGGGCTTTTTTTTTCACATGATCGTTGCACTTAATCAGTAGACAAGCAAAGGAGGTTGGCCGTGCTGCTTCTCCTCGAGAGTAAACTTCATAGCACAATCAAACCATGTCATTCATATGACCTGTGAATGCCAGAATGGTGCTGCTGTAGCAGTCATCACCATAACGCAGAAAACCCTTTGACTTCGGGTTGAATGAATGTAGGGCCTGCTTTTCAATCAACTCCACCAATATTTGGCACTTGTAACTGAACAATCTGCCCTAATCACTGTTTTATGCGATTACCTGTAGCATATACCGCAAAAGACGAGGTAGACATTTGTCGAAACAAAATTTTTAATGCCTTCCAAGGCCCGGGTCATAAATAGGGGACGTGTCGGCTGGAGTCTCGTCAGCTTTTAAAGCTGCAATGCATTCTTTTGAAGCTAGGTTCATCAGGATGCTTTGGTATAGGGCTTGGACATTAAAAGAAACTAACATTTTGTCATCGTCCGGTGTGCAATTCGGCACTCTTTCAACTAAGTTTGTGGAGTGAAGAACACGCGCAGTTTTTCTGATGATGGGCGAAAGCATTTTGTGCAAGAAAACGAACAATTTCTGAAGGTGTCAATGGGTATAATTGACGATGGGGCGCATGAGTGCGTCAGGTTTGTGTATCTTTGACAGTTCGCGCAAGGCTAGGGCACTTAAATTATAACACAAGAGCGCGTGGTATAAACCGCTGCTGCGAGGTCATACGAAACGCAAAATAAGTCATAAAAGCTTTCGAAACACTGGTTGCAACTTGCATGTCAGGTCTTCATTGAAATGAACATAGGTGCGAATCTCTGCGAATCGGCACAATATTTTGTTCTCGTAGTCAGACCTATTGAGCAACATGGTGACATACTGAGCAACATGGTGGAATACCACCACCTTAGTGTTGCTTTTTTTTAATTTCGAAAGCTTGCCCAAGGGCTTACAGAAATAAATATGCAGATAGAGACCGGTTTCTGCTATATACATCAACAGTGCTCTATGATAGGGACCATAGAGCTGCATATCACATTCCTGTGGTTTCGTCGGATCAAGACCCACTGTTTCGAGGAAGCAATGTCGTATCTGATTCAGGCCAGAGAATGTCCATAACAAGTGCTTGATTGTAGCCGCTGATGCTTCAGTGGTGCAGAATGGGCAAGTATTAACAAATTATCCTTACAGATGTTACGGCCAGGCATATGCGACCGATGAAGTATGTCTACGCAATACCATACGACGTCTAGCAATACCATTTTGTCCATGCGAGTGACACCAAGCGGAGCTCCTTTATGGCTGACGTAGAGCCGGTGCACGTTATAGAGATGGATGTCGACGTTCTGGAAGCCACGCCACCAGCAGTGTTGTTTCTCTTAGTTCCAGAAGTTCAGCACTGACCGATTGGAACCGACACTAGCAGTAGCCACAACCGACTAGCAAGCAATATAGTTTTGGTGCTTGGCACCACGGTTCACGTAAATACCTGCGTGTCCGAGCAGCTTGCATCAGTATACGCCACCAGTTAACCTGTCAGGAGTGCGACATCTGCTCCTTCAATGTCACGCTATAAGGTACTCTTTGGACGAGGGACTGGATTTCAGGATGCGCCTGATGAGTTTATTATCCGTAAGTTGCCGGAGATTCCAGGCTGGAAGGCTTTCTATTGAAGATGGCGAGGCAGACAACAGACTCCTAATGTGTGCAAATGAAATAAATTCTGTGAAAGCAACGTTTCACGGAGCAGAGACACATGGCATACTGAGACAGTGTTGATTAACTTTTTCAACTGGCCCGAAGATTGACACGCGTATCGAGCAGTGGTCTTGTGGTCGTCACAATCGTTGTGTCTTCAGAAATTTTCGAGTGTGTTCTTCCAATGCGTGAACGAAAAAAGGAGCTTGGTGAGTCTCCCTTGCCTGAACGTTTTTTTTTTTCCACAAAGCACATATTTTTTCAGATAGATCCCACCTGATACTTGGAATACACCAGCCAAGCAGATATTTCTAGTCATAGAGGTTGGAACTTCAGTGAGCGCTTACTAACTGACGAAAAGATGTAGTTAGCGTCCAGTTTCTATCGTGTCATTTGCAAACGTCGTCTAGTCTTGTCGTCGTGGAGCTCCTGGCGTGTTGGCCAGTTAAACACGCGAAGACCAGTGTTGTCAGGATGTCACGGGTCCCGTTAATTAGGAAGGCGATCGCCGGGCTAATTCCAAGGGCCGAAGTATCGGCCCCCCGAACCGCACCACGAAAGCGTGGACAATTTAGAAGTGGTCCTTTTTGGCGCGCCAGCGGACGCCGGCTGTGGTCCAGAGAACAAGTCAGAGCTGAGAGTTGATAAACAAAACAAAATTATATTCTCAATAATGGCAGATCCAAAAAAATACACAAGTATACACACTCCACAATAGTTTCATACAATATGTCACCAATCAAACAACGTACTACACAGTACAATCAGCCACACTCAAAACAACGAACACAGACAGCAATACGCACTACAATGCAGTCGCATGCATTGAACAACCAAGACACTTAAAGACTAAAGAGATACAAAACCTATTCAGTCCAAAGTTCTTGGAACAAAAGTCTGGATGATACTCTTCCGAGAATCACTCACTCAAAGTCCAGCGTTGTTGTCGTTCCGCTGCCCCCGAATTTTCTCTTCCAGGAAACCTCGCCGAAGTTTCTCTTCTAGGAAATCTCGCGTCTTCAATTGGCCACTCTCCAAGCTTCAACTTCTTCGCCGGAAACGCGTCGGCTTCACACACGCAGCTGTTTCCACGCGTCTTCGCTCGATAGCGGTAAACACACACTCATGCCTGTAGCTCGAGTCGTCACCCCTCAGGTGGAAATCATCTTCTTCTCCTGCTTTGTCTCTACGGACAAACCTTCGCCGACTCCACGGCGGAACCCTACGCGCTCTGGCGCTAACTTCCGTCTTCTCCTCATCTCTCATCTCGGCTGCTCGATTAAATACCTTACGCGCGAGATTTCAGAAAGCTCTCATCAATTCGTCGGCGCGCTACGCAGCGAAGGCTGGGGAGAGGGCGAGACAGTTCGAAGGCCGTCCGCGACGGATGACTCAACCCGGCATAACCACGCCCCTTTCCATCTAGAAATTTCGAGTGCTTGCTCGGCCGCCGACGTGGGGAGGCCCGTCGGTGAATCCACGCTTCCGAGGGGAGAGGGTCGCGCGCCCGGGGAGTCCTTGGATGCTTGTTTTCTTTTTGTTTCGTTGACCTCGCGGCGTCTCTCCCGCGCTTTATCGCGAGAATTTGGCGGCGCGCCCTTTTTTGAGCGCTCGTTTTGTGACACTGCTCCCCACTTTAAGAATATTATCTCATAATATTCAAAACCACACAAACGAGCGCGAACAGTCCCCACACTCTCAAAGACTGTAACATAGTCCTTCGCTCATGACAAGTCACATTCACAATAGATCACTCAATACAATTGTACATTACAATTCAATCTCACAATACATAGAATATAGACACAGGTACATGAATACAATACTCCATCACATACTTCAAGCAGTACAAATGTACAAGGGTCCGTCTTTACACCAATTATACCATACCATACATCACATTATCGTAACAGAAATTTTGATTCACTCGACATACAGTTATTACACAGGACAACATCCACATTAACTTAACATATAGCACTGTCAAACACATTCCGAGTAGACCTCGACACCTATCCGGTGCATTTCGAGCAGCGCTTGCGCTTTTTCTTGCGGTGCTCTCTCGATCTCTTCTTATTGTTTTTGCTCGTTTTGTTCCAGCGAGCCCCTTTCAACGACTGTATCTGAAGTGGCGTCTCAGCCATCGTCGTCACTTCCGACATTGTTATCGGGTCATGACGCTCAACTGATCCTGTCCGGTTATTCACCCACTTAATCACGCCACGACATTGGGCCTGGCTGGCCGACTCCGTCATCTTTACATTGTCGGTCGGTTGAGGCCGTGCCGACGTAAGTCCAGCTGCCCAGCACGTGAACTCATTCAACACGATCATCTTCTCATTCACTGTCTCTTGCACCGCGGCTTCACCTTGGGCTCGAGTGAGATGTTTCACGCGATTGTTCTCTGCTGTATCTCGCGGTCCCTGTGTCGGCGGGGGCTCCACCTTCGGGTCTTCCCCCAAACATTCTGGATCATTCGGCCCTCGCGCCCCGTCGATGTTTCCGACGACGAGGTCGTACAGGGGGGTCGTCATGCATAGAGCGTTAACCTTCCCGCTGAAGTACGGCGTTTCAACCTCAATCTCTGCTTCGGGAAGCATCCGAACCATACTGTCAATTAGGCAAACTGGTTTTGTTTTGCCTGTCAACTCACTTTCCCGTACCAAATTTCTCCGCACGATAACCGTGGAGCTACCGGTGTCTCTTAGAACCGTAATCTTCTTGCCCGCAACCTTTCTTCCAGGCAGCGTTGGCATTCCCTTCGTAACACCGGTTGGCTGTTTTGACATTACGGCACCCACAATAGGAATTTTCTCCCCATTTTTCAACTCTACGAAGCCGTCGGTGACGGCATTATCATCGGATTTCGGTGCTGCTAGCACACAGGATACCTGGTGAGTTTGACTCGCTCCGTTTCGACATGCGTCTGCTTTGTGCCCTGTCTGACCACATTTGAAACATTTTACAGCCGTGGGGCTCGTGAAGTTAGTTCGGCCGTGGTTAGCACGGTGACCCACTCGGTTACACAGAAAACATCGCGGAATGCTCTCCGGTGCACGCTTCTTTTCTTCGGGAGCCGATTTCTTCGAATCTTCGGGACACTCCTTCTTGACCTTGGCCAAATTAGTGCCACCTTGCGCTTCCAAGAATTGATCAGCCAATTCAAGCATTTCTTCGAGTGATTCAGCCTTCCTCTCTTTCAAGTACAGCGACAGGCTTGGGTGGCAACTAGTAAGAAATTGTTCTCTAATTAGGAGCTCTCTAAGCTCATCGTACTCCTGCGCTGTCCCTGAAAATTCAATCCATCTGTCAAAATAATGGCAAAGTCGGGCGGCATACTGCGTAGCCGTCTCACCATCAGCTGGCTTTCCTGTCCGAAATCTGTCCCGGAATCCTTCCACAGTAAATCTAAATCGCTTCAGCAAAGCAGCTTTCACCTTTGCGTAGTTGGCTGCATCGGTCGGCGTCAGCCTGCCATACACACTGAGCGCTTCACCACTCAAGCAGTTACTCAAAGCAGTTGCCCATTGATGTTCCGGCCAATTCCGGCTCCTTGCAATCGTCTCAAATCGGTGAAGGTACGCGTCAAGGTCGTCCTCCCTTTCAACAAACGCTACGAGCAGCTTGCTTAAGTTCAAGCGGAAGTCATGATTTTCCCGTTCGCTGCTTTAAACCCTAGCTTGGACGGGAGTTTCACTTCGCTGTTGAAAACTGAGCCGCTCGAGTTCGATCTCGTGCTGTCGCTGCCGTTCCCTTTCAGCCATCTCTGCTTCTCTTTCTTCTCTTGCCCTTTCAGCTGCCAACTTTTCTCTCTTCAACTCAGCTGCTTTTTCTTCCTTGGCTCTCTTAGCTGCCAACCACTCTCTCTCCACTGCCTCTTCCTCCTTCTGGCTTACCCACTTCCGTAGTTCGGCGCCAGAAAGCCCCATCTTCTCACCAAGAGCTACTAACTTTTCGAAATCCATGGTGTCTCGCAGATAAAGTCTGGCCGTGTGCAAAAAGTATCTGCCTAAATCAGCCTATCGGAACACTCTCCTGCACTTGTTAACGAGAACACCGAGCAACACACAAAATCGTTCCGATAGCACTATCAACAACTCGAGGCTCTTTCTCACTACTTTGGACACACTGTGCACCAAAAGGGTCCTCGTCGCGGACGCAAGATTAATTGTCACGGGTCCCGTTATTTAGGGAGGCGATTGCCGGGCAAATTCCAAGGGCCTAAGTAGCGGCCCCCCGAACCGCACCACGAAAGCGTGGACAATTTAGAAGTGGTCCTTTTAGGCGCGCCAGCGGACGCCGGTTGTGGTCCAAAGAACAAGCCAGAGCCGAGAGTTGATAAACAAAACAAAATTATATTCTCAATAATGGCGGATCCAAAACAATACACAAGTATACACACCCCACAATAGTTTCATACAATATGTCACCAATCAAACAACGTACTACACAGTACAATCAGCCACACTCAAAACAATGGACACAGACAGCAATACGCACTACAATGCAGTCGCATGCATTGAACAACCAAGACACTTAATGACTAAAGAGATAGAAAACCTATTCAGTCCAAAGTTCTTGGAACAAAAGTCTGGATGATACTCTTCCAAGAATCACTCACTCTAAGTCCAGCATTGTTGTCGTTCCGCTGCCCCCGAAGTTTCTCTTCCAGGAAACCTCGCCGAAGTTTCTCTTCCAGGAAACCTCGCGTCTTCAATTGGCCACTCTCCAAAGTTCAACTTCTTCGCCGGAAACACGTCGGCTTCACACACGCAGCTGTTGCCACGCGTCTTCGCTCGATAGCGGTAAACACACACTCTTGCCTGTAGCTCGAGTCGTCACCCCTCAGGTGGAAATCATCTTCTTCTCCTGCTTTGTCTCTACGGACAATACCTCCGCCGACTCCACGGCGGAATCCCTACGCGCTCTGGCGCTAACTTCCGTCTTCTCCTCATCTCTCATCTCGGCTGCTCGATTAAATAACTTCCGCGCGAGATTTCAGAAAGTTCTCATCATTTCGTCGGCGCGCTACGCAGCGAAGGCTGGGGAGAGGGCGAGACAGTTCGAAGGCCGTCCGCGACGGATGACTCAACCCGGCATCACCACGCCCCTTTCCATCTAGAAATTTCGAGTTCTTGCTCGGCCGCCGACGTGGGGAGGCCCGTCGGTGAATCCACGCTTCCGAGAGGAGAGGGTCGCGCGCCCGGGGAGTCCTTGGATGCTTGTTTTCTTTTTTTTTCGTTGACCTCGCTGCGGCTCTCCCGCGCTTTATCGCGAAAATTTGGTGGCGCGCCCTTTTTTGAGCGCTCGTTTTGTGACACAGGAATCGCTGTTTCTGCTCATGCATCATGCTCCGCTCGGTTTTACTAGTCGTATTCAGGCAGTGCAGAACTGCAGCTGGGAGCCGTTTCTTCGACTGCTGTAGACTTTTCAGCAGTTGTCGAGTGTGTCCTGGAACAAGATTTTCTCTTCGAGAAATAATCATCGCGCGTTTTGGCGGGGCCACCAAGTCTCATAGAAGGGCGCTGATTGACACAGGACACAAACTACCCACTAATACGTGTAGGCAGCGTATTTCAAGAGGATGACTTCGCATTGCTAAAAAGCAACTTGCTCAGCAAAGTTCTGATGGTTACACTGAATGCGAGACAGAAGAACTTCAGAGACGATACATGTTTCTTTTAGTGTACCCACTTGAGCGCTTGTGGTGTACCCTTTCTTCTCCGTGTCTTTTCGCGTTACATTTACGTTGTTATGGATACATGCCGGTTGGTAGTGTTCCACGTTAAACACAAGTGCTCGTTTTTTTCCCTTGCGGAAAGATCAAATCAAAACAAATTTATTCATCTTTCGAAAAAAGGAAAGATAGGAGTGGTCACAAAAAGATACTACAGTAAGTAGCTCGACGAAGTGACAGCCCCTCTGGGGTAGGAAAACAGCAGGCAGTGAGTAGGACAAATAATAACTTTGAACAGAATGCAAGGTACACAAGAGTTTTTGACACATATTGGTGGAAAGTGTAGAACACAGGTATAACCATGAAGGAAAAAAAGCCAAACATGAAATAGTTTTCCCTAGGCAAAAAATATTAGGACAAACAAAAAAATAAGGTAACCCATGAAATATGGTTTCTATATTATGAACAACATTTTGATTTATTTACGTGCATATATGATGGAGCTCTTTTATTCATAACTTTTCAATATCGACACAATTTGGTTTCTGCGTGCAACAGGTTTAACAGTGATGGTAGCCGGTAACGGACCATTTGCTTACCATAGTTTGTGCGACAGTGTGCCACTTGCCACTTTTTGGGTTTCGGGGGTTCTATGCTACTACGTTTGTATTAGGGGTGGCTAAGTTTTGTAACTCTTTCCCCTAACTGTTCCCATTCTAGGCCTCTGAAAACTCCCTGTTAGCACGCGATAAATAGCATTGGGGAGATTGTACCCCCTTGCCTTACACCCTTCTTGATTGGTATTCTGTTCCTTTCTTTATGAAGCACCATAGTAGCAGTTGATCCTCTGTAAATTTCTTCCAGGATGTTTATATATGCCTCGTCGACGCCCTGACTCAGCAATGTCTGCATGACTGCTGATATTTCTACTGAATCAAACGCCTTCTCGTAATATATGAAGGCTATATATAGTGTTTGACAATATTGTTACGTTAGGGAAATTCTGGGGAAAGGAATAATACAGCAATCGTTAAGTCCGTGGGCTGCTCCCGTCATTCTAGTGAGGAAAAAGGATGGTACGTGGAGATTTCGCGTTCACTACCACCGACTGAATACTGTTACCAAGAAAGACGTCTATTCACTGCCGCGCATTGATGACGCTCGACACTGCCTGCATTCCGCGTCCTACTTTTCATCCGTTGACCTGAGATCAGGTTACTGGCGAATTGCGATGCATGCAGCTGACAAAGAAAAGACGGCATTCGTTACGACCGATGGCCTCTACGAGTTCAACGTTTGCCATTCGTATTATGTAATGCTCCTGCGACATTCGAAAGATTTATGTACTCTATATTTCGTGATTTGAAATGGCATATATGCATGTGTTACCTTGACAATGTCGTAATTTTAGGACGTACGTTTGAGGAGCACAACACCCGCCTAGACCTCGTGCTTAACTGCATTCAAAAAGCTTGCCTTGTATTGAATTTAAAAAGTGCCATTTTGGCGAGCGACAGATATTGGTGTTGGGACATCTCGTCGGCAAAGATGGCATTAAACCTGACCCACAAAAGACAGCGGCCGTTGAGTTGTTCGAGCATCCTAAATCTGTGAAACAACTGCGTAGCTTCATCAGGCTGTGCTCGTATTTCCGCCGGTTCATACCCAGGTTTGCGGATGTCATTCACCCCCTGACGAGCCTTCTACGCAAGAACAGCCCGTTTCAGTGGACCTCCGAGTGTGATGCCGCTTTTCACCAGCTGAAGTGTTTAATTTCGCAGCGAATACTTCGGCACTGCAATCCTTCGTCGCCCACGGAAATTCGCACAGGCGCAAGTGGCATCGGTATCGCTGCCGTTGTCGTTCAGCGTTCTGGTAACAAGACACACGTCGTGGCGTACGCAAGTCGTTTTTTTATCATGCCTGAACGCAACTACACAGTGACCGAACAGGAATGCTTAGTGGTAGTATTTGTCGTACAACGGTTTCGCTCATACATCTATGGTCGCCCGTTCACTATCGTCACAGATCACCATTCCCTGTGTTGGTTGGTCAACCTTCGTGACCCATCCGGCCGCCTCGCACGATGGGTCATTCGTTTGCAAGAATACGTCTTCACTATTTCACACAAAACTAGCCGTCTACACGCTGATGCGGATTGCCTCTCCAGGACGCCGCTACCGAAAACAGATTGTGAAGCTGGTAACTTTGACCACCTTATCGCTTCTTTGTCGTCTCGCTTTCCCGATGCCGTGACTTTCGCCGCTGAGCAGTGTAATTACCCAAGCTTGAAAGCTCTCTTTCTTGGAGCAAGAAAGTCAGTGAGCAAAGGCCGATTCTGCTTCATAAATGGTCTTTTTTACCAGAGAAACTTGTCCATGATAGGCGCCCGCTTTCTGCTGGTTGTTCCTGCATCCCTCCAAACGTCTGTTCTGCGTCTCACGCATGATGACCCCAACTCTGGCTATATAGAAACCGCACGAACACTTAGTCGCACGAAAGAGCGGTTCTATTGGCCGAAAATGAGCAAGACAATTCAAAACTACGTGGTCAGCTGCACGCAGTGTCAGAGCCACAAGCGGCCCACCTCAGGTCCAGTTGGTCACCTGCAAACCATAAAGCCTCCCGGTTCCCCTTTTAAAAAGGTCGGCATTGATCTGATGGGACCATTTCCATGCTCCTTAAAAGGTAACCGGTGGATAATTGTATGTGCCGACTACCTGACGCGGTACTTCGAGATGGCTGCCTTATCCTCCGCCACGGCAATCCAGGTATCGGAGTTCCTGTTGCATTCAGTCATCCTCCGACACAGGCCACGTCGCGTGATAATAAGTTACCGTGGACGACAATATACCGCTGATATTGTGGAATTATTACTTTGTTTGTGTGCCTCCGAGTTCCGACACTCAACTGCGTATCTTCCACAAACTAACGGCCTCACCGAGTGCACAAACCGAACGTTCATCAACATGTTGTCAATGTACGTCACCTCCGACCACAAAAAATGGAATGAAATATTACCATTTGTAACGTACGCCTACAACACGACGAAACACGAAACGACAGGCTACAGCCCTTTCTATCCGCTCTACGCTCACTCGCCTCGACATACGCTGGACACTATCTTTCCTTTTGCCGTCCATGACAATTTAACAATTGCGGAAACTTTGTGTCGTGCGGAAGAGACACGTCTACTTGCCTGCTTAAGTACACTGGCAGTACAAGAGTCTCCCAAAACTCGCTACGACAGTCAACACTGGCATGTAACCTATGCCCCCGGTGATCTAGTGTGGGTGTGGACCCAAATACGCAGACGTGGCTTGAGCCAAAAACTACTGGCACACTACGCTGGTTCGTTCGGGATGCTGCTTTGTCTCAGCGAGGTCAACTATAAAATTGCATGTGTCGCCACTAGTGGCCGACGTTCATGCAAGACAGAGGTGACGCATGTTGCCCGCCTGAAGCCGTTTACACGAAGGATACAAGAATGACTCGTCCAGAGGGCTTCGTCTGAGACGGGAGGAATGATATGAAGTGTCACTGCCAGAAAAAAGAAGGGAAGCGCGGGTAGAACAGGAAGACGACGTTGCTTCTACTGCGATTCCTCTGAGTGGGAACGAGTCATGGCGGTGGAATGGTGATCATCATCATACTGTGATCGCGGACTCGGTGCGCTTTAAAACCCCACCCTTTAGGTTACTTTACCATACGTAACAATATTCTGAGCATTCTTTATTTTTAATATTCCTAATTGATAGTATGAATGTGGTTGATTGTTGAGTAGCCTCTTCGAAATCCTGCTTCTTCTTTTGGTTGATTGAATTTTAATGTTTTCATACCTCTGTTAGCAATTACCTTTGTAAATAGTTTGTATACTACGGAGAGCAGCTGATCGGCCTGTAATTCTTCAAGTCATTGTCATCTCCTTCCTTAAATATTAAGATGTTAGCATTCTTCCAAGACTCGGGTACTCTTCCTACAAGGGGACACCTTGTAAACAAGGTGGGCAGTTTTTTGAACACAATCTGCCCTCCATCTTTAAGCAGATCTGATGTTACCTGATCCTCACCAGCAGCTTCGCCTCTTTGCATGCTCTCCAGGCTTTTCTGATTTCTTCAATCATTACAAGTGGGGTGCCATCTGGGTTACTGCTAGTTGTTATAATATTAAGGTGTGGTTGTCCCGGCTGCTGTAGAGACCTCTGTAAAACTCCTCAGCTAGTTTAACTATTCTATCTATATAATAATAATATTATTGTTTATTTTTTATCAATAGCTTGACGAACGACAGCTGCAGGTAAAAACTGCTCTCCAAAAGAGGCAGCTTGACAAAGGCGTACACTACCTTTTAGCATGACAGCAGTGGCAAACAATCAGCAATGTGAAGTCAACAACAATAAAAACATCAAATAGATAAATAAATAAAAAATAAATAAAGATATAAAAATCATGTCCACGTTCTGTAACAGACCGGACTATCTGCTATCAGCATTCGCCCTAGGCGATATTTTCTCCTCCTCCTCTCCACCGTTTCGTGCGCTTGACTTTCCTTATTTTGCTTTCTGTCCCCCTTCCCCGCTGTGAGCGCGGCTACTTAAGCCCAGCAAATAAACGGCCAGGGGTCATTCGTCATGGCGAGCCCAGCCAAGTGTTCATCGTCGTCTTGTCTCTGAGTTAAACGTTACATGGTGTCAGAAGTGGGATCCTGACGTTCGAAATGAACCTCGTCAAGCCCCCGGAATCGCTGCAACTGTCCGGCAACATCAGAAAAAACTGGCTGGTATTCAAGCAGAAGCTGCAGCTGTTCATCACCGCTACGGAACCGGAGAAGCCCCACCCATCGGCCGTAAAAGCAGCGATTCTTCTGAGCACCGCGCAGGACGAGGCGCTCGATGTCTACAACAACTTCTCGTTTGCCGCAGGTAAGAGCAGAGAAGATTATGACACGTTAGTGCGGAAGTTTGAAGAATATTGTGTCGACCGGGGTAATGAAGTCTACGAAAGGCACATTTTTCTACTGCGAAAACAGGAAGAGGCCGAGCCTTTTGAGCGGTTCCTACGGGACTTTAAAAAGCAAGCAAAGCTGTGCAACTTCGGTACGCTTGAAGAGTCCATGATCAGGAATCAAGTGGTGTTTGGGACAAGTAATGCGAAACTTCGAGAAAAGTTTCTGAGTGACAAAGACTTAAACTTGCAGAAAGTCGAAGAAATTGGCAAAGCCGCTGAGCTTGCTGCCATTCAGAGCGCAGCATGGTCAAATGAAAGCCTGCACGTTGACGTTACACGTCGCACACACCGCACGAAGTTTGCGAATGGAAGTCGGTGTCAAAATTGTAACAAGGTACATGCCCCCGAGCGGTGCCCGGCATATGGAAAAACTTGTTATGCATGCAAGAAAAGAAATCACTTCGCCACATGCTGCAACAATGCGCGCAGGATAAGCGAGGTTCACAAAGCCGAAGAAAGCGATGAAAATTTTGACATCTTGGGCATCAGCATTTGCGGCGTCACCGGAGATATAGGAGCGGATTGGATGGTTCGCGGAAAAATAGCCGGTCAGGAGATACAATTCAAGGTAGATACCGGGTCTCAGGCAAATTTGCTGCCCCTAACCCTGTTCAACCGAATCGCCCACGCAAGCACTCCGCGAAAGAGCGCCGCTGTCCTCACCGCCTACAACGGCAGTGCAATCAAACACGTTGGCGTGGCGACCGAAGATCTCGAGATAAACGAAGCACATCATTCAGTCTCGTTCTTTATCGTGAAAAGGGGCGCCAAGCCATCCTTGGCTTAAAGACATGCCAGCAGTTTGGTCTGGTACGGGTGACGACGGACGCCGTGAAGGTAGGCGATGAGCGAACGAAATTCCAGCTTGCATTTTCTGACCTCTTCAGCGGCACCGGCTGCGTCAGGCGACCCTACAAAATGGTGCTACGAGAGGATGCCGTTCCAGTCGCGCAGCCTGCCCGCAGAGTACCCGTAGCATTGAAAGGACGCCTGCGACAAGAACTGCAACGAATGGAAAAGGCCTCAATCATCGTCAAGGTGGATGAACCAACTGACTGGGTGAGCCCCCTGGTAGTTGTGCACAAGAAGGATGGTACCCTTCGCATTTGCATGGACCCTAGAGCAGTGAACAAGAGCATTAAGCGGGAGCACTGTCCTATGTCTTCACCAGAGGACATAGAGAGCAAGCTGGCAGGAGCACAATACTTCTCCCGGCTCGACGCTAATGCCGGCTTTCATCAGATTCCTTTAGATGAGGCCACTTCACGAATATGCACTTTTGCGACACCATTTGGGCGGTACCGTTTTTTGCGTCTGCCTTTCGGAATTTCCTCAGCCAGCGAGGTATTCCAGAAGACTCTAACAGAGATGTTCGGAGGGCTGCCGGGAGTGCGCGTCTACGTAGACGACGTTTTAATATGGGGCGACTCAAAGGAAGAACACGACGAACGCGTCATCAAATTACTAAGGCGGGCGCAAGAAGAAGGGCTGACATTTAATCCAGCTAAATGCGTGTTCTGCGCCACGCAGGTTGCATTCCTTGGCGACGTTATCGGAAGAGACACAATTCGTCCTGACCCCGATTTAATCGAAAGCGTCCGTGCCATGCCAGCCCCAAAAGATAAACAGGGTGTGCGCAGATTACTCGGGGTTGTGAACTACTTTAGGAAATACCTGCCAGCTTTGAGCGACAAAACGGCGTTGCTGCGTAGCCTGGTGAAAGAAGCATCGGTGTTTAAGTGGACAACAGCCCATGAGCGCGAATGGAACCTGATCTGCGCAGCGCTCGCTAATCCTCCATTTCTGGCTCTTTTTGATGAAAAAAGAAACACTAAGATAACTGCGGACGCCTCAGGAACAGGTATTGGCGCTGCCTTATTGCAAAGACACGGGGATGACTGGCGCCCAGTGACCTACGCCTCAAGAGCGCTGACGCCGAGTGAAGAGCGATACGCCCAGATAGAAAAGGAAACACTGGGCATTGTTTTCGCTTGTGCAAAATTTCATCAGTTCGTGTATGGACGAAGCATTACGATAGAAACTGATTACAGGCCATTACTTGCGATTGCCGAAAAGGAACATTGCAGATATGCCACCCAGGCTACAGCGGTTTTTCATCCGTCTTATGAAATATGATTTTTTGTTGCAGTTTGTACCTAGTAGGAACCTGTTACTCGCAGACCTGCTGTCTCGTGCCGCACTACCAACTGGCGGAGGCGACCAAGTCGAGGACGTGGACGTCCACACAACGCAAGTAGTCACCAGCATCATAAGCAAAGCGACTATGTTACGGCTGCAGAAGGAAACACTAGAAGATCCGCTTCTCAGCCGCACCATGAAACAAATGGAAGATGGCATAGAAATAGACGGTGTACTGAAACCGTATGCGGAAGAGCTATCCATGGTCAATGGAGTGGTGCTAAAGGGTTGCAAAGTTGTGGTGCCTAAATCAATGCGTGCGGAAATTCTTGATCGAATTCACGAAGGCCACTTGGGTATGAACAAGTACAAAGCTAGAGCCCGTAGACTGGTTTTCTGGCCGGGAATGAGCAGTGACATTGAGCAACGAGCGCGAACGTGCAGCGTATGTCAAAAGTACGCATACAGTCAACCGAGTGAACCTCTCCTGCTACAGCCAACGCCCGACCAACCGTGGCATCGCGTAGGCATAGACCTATTTACATTCACTGGAGAACACTACGTAGTTGTGTTTGATGCCCATTCTAACTTTCCTGACGTCGAGAAACTCAGAGGTACCACGGCGGCGGAAGTAATCGACAAGATATCTGCTATCTTCTCGCGATACGGCATTCCCAACCAAGTTTGCACCGACAACAGGCCTCAATTTGCATCGCGAGAGTTCTCGTCCTTCGTGCGCCGATATGACTTCGAGCATATCACCTCAAGTACAGAGTTCCCACGGTCAAATGGCTTAGCTGAAAAGGTGGTACAGATCGTGAAGCGTATTCTCAAGAAAACCCACGAGTCCCGGGGTGATGTATGGCTTGGTCTGTTGGCTTATCGATCTTCTCCCCTTGACAGCGGTCACTCACCCGGAGAACCACTGCAAGGTCGTCGCCTGCACGCCACTCTTCCAGAATTCAACGTCGACGGAGGCATACCCGTATGGAAACAGCGACAGTCTTCCCGAGGCAGGCCACTACTACACTTGGAAGCCGGAAATGTGGTCCGGATCAAACATGGAAGCTGGTCACGCCGAGCGAAAGTGGTACAAGAGACTGCACCACGATCATACGTGGTAAGAACGCAAGACCATGGGCTCCTGAGACGGAACCGACAACACTTGCTGCGAACGGACGAAAACTTCAACGACGAGGTCAGCCCCGTGGGTAATCCGAACCCCGATGCGAGGCCCCCGACGAAGTTCAGTGATGGACACCGAGGCAACACCACGCCGGACGACCCACTGGGAAGTCGCCAGGCGCAACCAGCTCAGCCAGAGGAAGATTATAACGTCACCATTTCTCCAACACTCCAGGAAGCCCACCGGCTGGCCTGCGCAGGTCAGGACGCCAGCGCAGCGAACCGAAGCGCCTTCACTACGGGCCATCCTTCCATCAAGTAAATGAGTGCAAAAGAAATCAGTGTTTTGAAAATGTGTGAAGAGAAGATGTAACAGACCGGACTATCTGCTATCAGCATTCGCCCTCGGCGATATTGTCTCCTTCTCTCCACCGTTTCATGCGCTTGACTTTCCTTCTTTTGCTTTCTTTCCCCCTTCTCCGCTGTGAGGGCGGCTACTTAAGCCCAGCAAATAAACGGCCAGGGGTCATTCGTCATGGCGAAGCCCATCCAAGTGTTCATCGTCGTCTTGTCTCTGAGTTAAACGTTACACGTTCCAAAAATAAAAATAGCAACCTTGATAATACAGCAACTGCAAAGAAATCTTAAAAACTAAACATGTGTATATCGCGCAATTGAATCTGCGTACAATGTAAAAAATCTATCCCAGCTTTCACATGTTTATTAAGTAACGTAGAAACTATGTAGGATAACTTAGCTGTGGAGTAGTTTGTTTTCGAAGTTTTTATTTGCCATGTTTTTTTTTTATTTCGTGTTTCAAACAATGTAATATTTGGCTGCAGTTTTGAGAGGTCATACAAAAAATGTCGGCTTTCTTTCAATTCACGCCTGATTGCCAATGCTAACTTAAAATTGTAGAGGCGATGTACGGGTAGTATTCCAGCTTTTTGGAACAATTCGCTTGTGTGAGCATCATACGACAAGTTAAAAATGTTTCTAATATACTTCTTTTGCATCAGGTACAGTTTTTGCAAATTCATGTAAGTTGTAGTCCCCCATACCAAGAAACAATAGTTAAGAAGTGAATAGAAAAGTGATTTATAAAATAAGAGTTTTACCTTGAGTGGTAGAACAGTTTTGCCACTGTGCACCATACGCACTACGCGGGATAACTGACTCAATGTGTTCAGTCCAAAGCATATTGCTCGAAAATGTAACTCCAAGAATTTTTATACTTTTTACAAGCTCAATATGAGTATCGACATACTTGAGATGTATGTTTTCATTAACGGGCTTATTTTTAGGTAAGAATAGTACCGCCTTTGTTTTACTAGTGTTTATGTTTGAATTATTACAGCATGACCAGAGCTTTAGTTTCACAAGAAAATGGTTCATTTTTTCCTCAAGCGTGATACTATTTTCAGCTGAAACAAACATGCTGACATCATCAGCATCTATATAAGACGTATTTAGCATCTGTATAAATACGAGTTGAATCATTTATATAGGCTATAAAAAGAAGGGGTCTAAGGATGCTTCCCTGGGGTACACCCTTAGTAATAGGCTTCAGCTCTGAGAATTTTCTATCTATTTCAACCACCTGTTTGTGATATTTAAGGTAACTATTTACAAGGTGTAGTGCATGACCACGAGTTCCATAGCACTGCAACTTTTCAAACAACGTGGAATGCTGAATGCTGTCGAAGGCTTTACTAAAATCAACAAACATACCTAGAACGGCACGTTTGTTTTCAAATTCACATAATATGTACTCTTTTTGTTCTAATAATGCCATTTCCGTAGATCGATGTTTCCTGAAACCAAACTGAGTTGGGGAAATCACGTTGTGTTTTTCTAGGAATTGGTACAGTTCACGATGCATAATCTTTTCTAAACCATTCGAAAACACTGGAAGAATAGATATGGGTCTGTAGTTTTCCATGTCATTTTTGTCGCCTTTTTTAAACAAAACACTGACTGACTTTTGCTGTCTGCGTTCTTTCGGGAAACGTTGCACTTGAAACACATAGATTGAATATGTGAGTCATATAAGGAACAAGAATATCTAGCGCATATTTAATGGGTCTAATTTGCTTACCAGCCATATTGGTAGCTATTTTGCCTTCTTTGTCACTTAGTGCATACATTCGATTTTTGCCTATCCTATGTTTCCTCTTCACTGCTTTGACGCTTTCTCCATTTTTCAGAGCGTGTTCTATTCTCTGCATATTATACCTTCTTACAACTGATAACTTACGCTTAATAATCAACTTCGAAAGCTCTGCTTTACATACCTGTTCTGAAGCGAGACTCTGAATTCCTGTACTTTCTGTTCTAGTGCTAGTTCATTGATTGCCTTCTTGCATATCAGTTAGGGATAAGAATTAATGAAGAGTACCTTAGTAACCTGCGCTTCGCCGATGACTTTGCATAGCTGTGTAACTCAGGGGACGAATCGCAACTCATGATTACGGAGTTAGACAAGGAGAGCAGAAAGGTGTGTCTTAAAATTAATTTGCAGGAAACAAAAGTAATGTACAACAATCTCAGAAGAAAGCAGCACATCGAGATAGGTAATAGTCCACTTCAAGTTGTGAAAGACTATGTCTACTTAGGGCAGGTAATAACGGCGGAGACGAACCACGAAACTGTAGTAACTAGAAGAATAAAAATTGAATGGAGCACATTTGAGAAGCACTGTCAAATTATGACAGGTAGATTGCCACTATCCCTCAAGTGAAAGGTGTGTAACAGCTCTCGCCGGTACTTAGCTACTGAGCCGAAACCTGGAGACTTACAAAGAGGGTTCAGCTAAATTTGAGGACGACGCAGCAAGCAATGGAAAGAAAAATGGTAGGTGTAACCTCAAGAGACAAGAAGAGAGCAGAGTGGATTAGGGGACAAATGGGGGTTAAGGATATCATAGTTGAAATAAAGAAGAGGAAATGGACGTGGGCCGGGCATGTAGCGCGTAGCCAGGATAACCGCTGGTCTATAAAGGTAATTAACTGGATCCCCAGAGAAGGCAAGCGAGTTACGGGGAGACAGAAGGTTAGGTGGGCAGATGATATTAAGAAGTTTGCGAGTATAAATTGGCAGCAGCAAGCACAGGACCGCGTTAACTGGCGGAACATGAAAGATACTTTGTCCTGCAGTGGACGTAGTCCCGCTGACGACGATGACGACGATGATGATGATGATGATGATGATGATGATGATGATGATGATGATGATGATGATGATGACGACGACGATGACGACGACGACGACGAGGAAATTTCGTAAGACGCTGTTTTGGTCTTTTGTGCATTCTTCATAATAACGGTGAATCCTGTATTCATTTATTGATTGAACTCGAACAATACGCAATTCAGCAAACAATTCACCTGTGTGTGACAAATAGGGCACTTTGCAAGTTATTCTAATAATTCGTTTTTGTAATAGAAAGAATTTCATGATATTTGCATTTGTGGTTGATCCCACGCAACAAGTGTACATTTACTCCACTTCCCTTCAGATGCCGGCAAGTTCGCGGTTTCTCAGTACCTCATTTTGTGGCGAAATGTCTCGCGTTTGTGATAGCACTCCTGCAGAAGGCTGGTAGATTCTAACGTGAATTAACGCGAAGGTGTTCATTCCTGCAGTGAAGTTCCAGCGACTCGCATCAGAATGCCCGAAACAGACAGCTGACACAGTACAGCGTCAGTATACTCGTGCTGCATGCGCTGACAGTTCTCGTCGGAGTTCAAGCGTTCTGAGAAATGGGTTATGTTGCACTATGCTCTGAAGAAGACCGGAGTATATTCCTTCATCACTAGTGAAGCGATCACTCGAAATTTTGTGTGGTACGGGGCTGCTCCTATTCAAGCCGGTGTAAGAGCTGCAAACGTGAATGCACGTGCTGGTTAGAACAGTTGCATATGGGCTGCACGGTGAAATGTTCTGTACAGTTCTGAATCTGTTGACGTAGAGGGAAATCACGGCTTCACGCTTGCAAACAACGGCAGACACCTTGCCACAACTCTATTGTTTCAGGGAACAGAGTGACGAAAGCTACGATAAATAAGAAAAATTAGAACACTGCACGTTTTTGCGCACATTGAAGTTTTCTAGCGCAATTAATCCAGCGAACAAGAGATTTTCATGTGTGTCTCATGATATAGTCTCATTATTCATACCAGGTGCATTTTTGTTTGAGGCCAACTGGTCATTTCTCAACAATGATCACTTTTCTATTGCAGATTGCATAATAAAACATCTATGACTGGAAGTCTTCACTGCTATCGAAAGTCACAGTGCAGCTGTAATGTCAACCACGGTTGCAAGGAGGTTTGCCCATACAATAACACGTGCGAAATCGTGTTGCCAATGTGCAGCATAACTTACAACAAAATTACCTATTGCGTATTGCAAGCATGCTTGATGCAGTAAAGTAAAAAATTCTTGACTAAAACCTATCACTGCGCCAGGGCTGCTTGACATTAGAGCTTAACATAAAAATTATTTCCATAGACAGCTCACAAACATCGACACTAAGAAATAATTTGATCAGCAAAGTTAGCAAAAACGAAATGTAATTGTGAATGTACAAAAAAATGCTGCGTATAGCCTCTCATTCTTCGTTGTAAGCGGAGCCGTTCTTGACTTGTGAAACGCATTTCGCCATGACGAGGACTATGTCATTTACGTTTAACAGAGAATAACGATTAACGATGTCTTCTCCGATCAGGAGGGTCGTCGCTATGATGCGTTTTCGAAGACGAGTCTATTCAATGATGCGACGAGAGGCCATTGTTCTAAACGGTCCCTCTACTTGTCGTTTACACTCGCCACGGTGGTCTAGTGGCTAAGGTACTCGGCTGCCAACCTGCAGGTCGCTGGATCGAATGCCAGCTGCTGCGGCTGCATTTTCGTTTGAGGGGAAAATGCTGTAGGCCCGTGCGCTCAAATTGGGGTGCACGTTGAAGAACCCCAGGTGGTCGAAATTTCCGGAGCCCTTCACTACGGTGTCTCTCTTAATCATATAGTGGCTTTGGGGCTTTCAATTCCACATATCAATCAACCAATTACCTGTCGTTCACTATTTTCCTGCGATTACTTTACCTTTACTTACTCTCTTTACAAGCATACGCATTGGGAAAGAGGGGGGGAGTCTCAAGACTTTGATATACATGTACACAATCTGCTTAAACTACCGCTGATAGTCACGTCACGCAGGAGAGCTGATGCCTGCGCACCACCCTCTCCACAGTCGGGTTGGTGTGAACACCTTCCGAAAAAATTTTCTGGCTACGCCCCTAATGTACATACAATATGACACTGATTTTCCCAGTATCGGGCTCACCATTGTTCTGGGGCCGCCCCGCATACGTTGCCCATGCAACAGACACTGAGCTACCAACACCTGCACAAACACGGGAGAGCCTGCCAAGGATAATCGCTTGCTTTGTCCTTCAAAACTAGCGCCCATAGTGTTATGACCTGATTTCATCAGGGCATTTGCAAAGCATAACCTGGCGATCCCTCATTTTATAAGCTTTGAATGCACCAAATTGTACTGCAAGAGAGGCTTTTCTTTAATCGTGGTTCATAGCACCAGCAAGTATGTTCAAACGAACAAGAGAGATGAAGGTCAAGAAAGCGGATGGTGCCTTCTTGTTGTAGTTCATACACCACTTCAAGTGGTACCAGACACTCCTTCATTATTGGTGGATTTCTGAAACCTGCAGTTCAACGTCAACTGAAGTGCACTCAATAAAAAACAAGAAATCGCCCACAGAACAAAAAGCCTTGCGCACCTTCGTCTGCACGAGCTTATGGGACAGAACCGCATCAAGACGGGCAAAAAAAGATCGCTCAGTATCGGTTCTACGCACGATCCTATACATACCCCCGTTTTCTATAGATAAACAGTGTCGTCCCATTTAATAAAAGTTGAGAAGAGATAAAAATTTTAAAGCTATAAAATATCACTACTAGCTATCATGGCGTAGTTCTGAAACATTACAGCTCTATATTCATCAATGGAGTGCTCCACTACTTCAAGCAGATACTTATGAGGATTAGAGTAAAAAAGATCTTTGAGGTCAATGGAAAAATATTGGTAACCTTTCTCAGCGTTAGCTTCTAAAAATTGATTATTTCATCCAAGTTTTTATCAGGAATGGATCTTTATTTGACAAACACTTAAGTTCGGCTTGTAAAAACACTGCTACTGGCTTCCGCCAGGAGTCATATTCTGACACAATAACCCTTAGATAAATGTCAACTTTATCAATTTTTGTGCTGACTTGAACCTACAGGTGATTCTTTTTGCTATTTGATAAGTGCTTCTCCAATTAGAAGCCTATGAACGAATGTGCAAATACCGGCGTGCACTTTTCTCTTGTTCGTAAAAGACGGTTTTGCGATACCGAATCACCGTTCTAAAGCAGAGAACCCTGGTAGCAACATTTTTATGGAACATTGTATATATATGACAAATCAGAGCGCATAACGCTGCTATTGATTTTTTTATTCTTATCGGCTTGCGTATAAAGCGTTCATTATCTAACGCGCATCAAGTTTTTCTTAAGCGAGAGAACATGTACACCTCAGACACTCCTCACACCTTTTGCATTATCACGTGGGCGTGACTATGAAGAAATCGGCAGTCACTCTGGTAGAAAAGAATCTCACTAGAGAACTGACTTCTGCCCTGAAACTATAGGTAACCTAAAGTACTTTCCTGCAACTAAAATTGCAACTGAAGTGCACTCTACTCTGATAGCGGCATTAGATGTCATTGGCCTTCGGTAATCTGATCATCGTCAGAATGCGTCCTGTATTTACATAGCATTATGATCGCACCTTCCAGTTTTATCACTGGTACACGTGCAAGCTAGCGAATTAGCGCGTACTGCACGTAATCTGAATAATATTTGTAGAGTTTTGCGCCCTAAATCTACCATATGATAATGTGAAAGGCAGAACTGGAGGGCTCCGGGAATTCTGACCATGTGGTGTTCTTTAACGTGCAATCAAATCTAAATACATAGGCCTCTAGCCTTTCATCTTCATTGACATGTGCCCTCCGCAGCAGGATTTGCGTAAAGTTTTAGCAGCACAATGTGAGACAACTTCGAAGTTTGCGAATCATTGCGTGTGTCTTGCGCTGAGCAGACATAAGTTGTTTGTCTTTGACCTCATCACACCAAAATGAAAAGGCAATAGCGAGACAGCATAGTAGCTCAAATCGTCGCCAGACAACGCCGCTATTCGCACTATTGCCGCCTATAACTACGATTACCTGACAATTAGTATCAATAAAAAATCAGGGAGACAAAGAAAAAACAATTACAACAAATACAAAATCAGTTCTCTTTCGAGTATTCATGGTGAATAAGTTGAAAAACACGATATAAGTGGCACTCCTAAAAGGTATAGCAATTAAGCTGAAGTACCGTGAACTTACCTGTTAGGCTAAGACAATAAAAAATGTGCTTATGGAAAAATTTCTGAAATGGCTCGTTGTGACGTTCATAAAAACGGACTCTTTCACATAACAATGGTATTAGAATCCACGTTTTAAGATCTTTTGTTCTCATTACTATTTCCAACTCGATTTCATCATATTACCAAGCAAAAAGCCGAATATTTTATTCTATATACTTAACGCACGCCCACATACTGACATATTTATTTCGCAAAGCGCTTTGGCAGAGGAGTAAACGCAAGTGAGTATAAATCTGTAATTATTACCAAAAGTATAAATAACAATTAAATTTAGGGATAAAGCAGACAGCTTATTTTGGCTGCTATTTAAAATAACAAGGCAGATTGGATTCACGGCACAGAAGAGAAAAACATTTCAGTGCACTAGGTGAAGTATGGGATGATATAGAGAAGGGCAAATGAGAAAACACTTGTGGTAACAATATTATATTTATTTCAAGAGCTCCTTGAATAGAAACAGCAAGAATTAAGTGGCATGGTAGACGCCAAGACATAGTGTGACAGGTGAGCGTTTTTTGTATCAGATACAGAATCAGCACCAGCGGTGCTTCAGAATTGATGCGGTCATCGCCGCATGCCTTCTGGCACGCAGAACTTTCATGTGGCCAAGGGTAAGTGTCATGGCTCTGACACAACTAATACAGGAACCTCACAAACAAAAAGGCATGTGAGCAAGCACGCTAACGTAGCTTGTCAAGACTGCATGAGCTTCGTTGTGTTACAATGCTTCACCGAAATTACGTTTCACGCTGAATTAGCTCCAAGGACGAACATTGGCGTCGCTGTGGTCCCGGCGATGTGACCTCACGGCAAGGCCACGCCTACTACAACGTTCGCCGCTTGTCTCCTTTTTCTTCGCCCACCATGTACCCACTCTTTAGCGAAATGTTGGCGATTACTCCTCAATTTTGTGATGCAAATCTCTCAAGATACACGGTAGAAGGCTTCAAAACTAGTGAAACTTATCAAATCTGTGAAAAGTTCTCATAAATTATAGCTTAGAGTAGGTAGACTCACGTCCGAGCGGAAGATTTATTGTCTAATGGCATTGCAGGACAACGAGACAGCTGTTTTCATTGCGTAGACCAAGAAATAGGTGCTATGCAAATAGGCTGAGTGGTGCTAAAAAGCACTGAAGAAAATATTACACCCTAAGAAGTGTAAAACGGGTGTACACAATAAAAGCACCCATATAAACACCCATTTTACACATTATTTTTAAAATTTGAGATGTTAAAACATCCTCAAAACACCCCGTTTAAACCCTTATATTGGGGTGTTATGAACAAGGCTCCAAACTATTGAGTGACATGTTGAATTTAACGTCAGAAAAGCACCATATGATTATGAGAGCCGCCTTAGTGGAAGGCTCCGGAAATTTTGACCACCTGGGGTTCTTTAACGTGCACCCAAATCTGAGCACACGGGCCTACAACACGGGCCTACGACATTTTCGGGCAGATTTGCTTATATTGTTAGTACACATTGACCATCTTGATACCAGTAAGGCTCCTACTAGTAGCTGCTTGCGGATCTAGTAATGGATCGAAGCAGAAAGTAATGTGACCGAAACGCAGTTTTCATCGATAAAGCACGCAAACTACTATAACACGGAAGATACAACAGGAGCGCTGCTTGATCAATAGAGTAATGCCTAGTTCACACTGAAACATCCGCATTCTACAGCGACCGAAATTCCCCTGCCACCGAAACGCAGCGTCGTTCGCACTGGACGCGCCCCGCGCCGCCTAATATGCCATCTACTACAGGGCGAACGCAGGATGCATGCGCTGTCACCCGGTTGTTGTCGCGGCTCGCAAACGCTACTACGCTATCCGGTGGTGTATACTGCGACGATTCTCGTACGCAAGAAGCAAGAAAAGACAATACAGCTTACTTTGCTGGCAATTGGCTGTCTTGTAATGCACGAAGAGCAAAAAAACCACCGACGCCAGCGGCGTTGGTGGGTTCGTTTTGCTCTGCAAGGCCGCAACAAGCTCGGTCACGCCAACAGCAAGCTTGGTCACCTCTTTCACGAAATAAGGAGGCGAAGTAGGCACAGGGTAGGTTAAACTCCCGTTGGTTTCTACATTCAGTTACGTGCACTGCGGCATAACAAGGGAGTAGGGCTTGGCCGTCATTTTTCAAAATTCCTTGACTAGCGCTCCTATTGGTCCGCGGTGACCGATTCGGCGGCAGACGCCACAAAAATCGGTCCGAGAGCGACCGGCGCGGAGAGGGCCCTTTCGGCGGATCTCGCCGCCGCCAAACCGGATTCGGAGCACTTTCGGCGGCCGGAATGCTAAGTGTGAATGCAGCCTAAGGGCCAATCCTCTTGTATATGTTCCTTTCATCTGTGTCATTTGCGTGATTCGTCAACACTCACATAGTGCACTAACTTGCCTAAACAAGGTAATGTTGCGCACATTGGCGTAGCCATGCTTGTGTAGTGGAGCATACGCACTAACGTGTATGCGCCTTCCAAAGAGAAGGAAAAACCCCGTGCTCTGATTGCACGACAACCTGGGCCACCTTTTCCAGACTTGTCGTACGGCCATTTTTCGTTGCGACATCGTTGCGACTTCTCCGGTTCAATAAACATCATCACATTTGGTGGAGGCTGCTGAGATCCCCAAGCAGACCTGGAGCTCCGCTCTCGCAAGTTGCCCGAGAGACCACTGCAAAACATGACTGGCGCAGTCACCAACCAGCCCATCCCAGCCCAGCCAGCACCACCGGCTGTCCCGTCTACCTGCCCCGGTGCTACTCGGCAACGGGACCCACCAATCTTCAGCGGCTGTGGTGAGCAAGACGTCGAAGACTGGCTCTCCTTGTACGAACGTGTAAGCGCCAGCAACAAGTGGGACAACGACTCTAAGCTCGCCTACGTTATCTTTTACTTGGCAGACGTAGCTAAACTTTGGTTTACGAACCACGAAACCGCCATCGCCGACTGGTCCTCTTTTAAGACACTCGTAACTGAAGCGTTCGGACGACCAGAGGTCCGCAAGCTCCGCGCTGACCAGCGCCTGCGCCACCGAGCCCAGCAGACTGGCGAGACGTTTACTAGTTACATAGAGGACGTGCTTGACCTCTGCAGGCGTGTCAATCTATCTATGCCCGAAGAAGAGAAAATTCGGCAGATTCTCAAGGGCATCGAGGATGGCACGTTCCAGATGTTGCTAGCGAAAAGCCCGACCACGGTGGCAATCCTCGTAAGCCTCTGCCAGAGCTTTGGTGAATTGCGCCGTCAGCTTTCCATCACCCGACAGAATGTCCCACCACCTGATTCGATCTCGGCCGTCACACTCACAAATGCCAATGTTCGCCAAAAAAGTCTGTCCAACCATATCAAAGACTTCATCAGGGAGGAAGTCGCCCGACAGCTCTCCCTGCTGCCGCATAGCGACGCGCCCACCGCAAGCCTGCCTTCGACACTGCAGCAGGCCATACGCACTGAAGTTTGTGATGTCCTCCCTACAGTGCAGGCCCCTTACCCAGCACCTCCACCAAATGTGATGACGTTTATTGAACCGGAGACCACCTCCTGAGGAGAGAAACTAATCAGTGCAGTTCCGGAGGCAAGAAATGCAACTTCTGCGCAATTCCCAAGGCCTCCGTTTTTTCAGCAAAATGTTGTTGATGTCGATGTCGAGGGAGTCGCCACAATAGCGTTAATTGATACCGGAGCCGCCGTTTCTGTGGTGGACGCCAAATTTTGTCGGACACTTAAGGAAGTGACCACATCTCTCTGTGGCATGGTGCTGTCCACGGCTAGCACGCAACGCATTCATCCTTCGGCTCTGTGTACGGCGCGCGTCGTCATCCAAGACGTTTTGTACGTCGTACAGTTTTTTGTTCTGCGATCTTGCTCTAATAACCTTATCCTCGGTTGGGATTTCTTATCACGTCATGAAGCTATCATCGATTGTTCCCGTGCCAAGGTGTCCCTTGTGCCAACATATGAATTTCCACCACCCAACCGGTCTCCTCGGCTCTGCAAACTCATCGCTGACGACGACATCACCTTGCCCCCGGAAGCATCGGTCCCTATAAGCCTTTCATGTAGCGCAACCTGACGCCACGGTGGTGTTTACGCCATCTCCTGTTTTTACTGAACGCAAGGGCATCGTTCTCCCAATTGCCGTTCTTACAATTGCATCTGGTTTAACCGTAATGCTGGTTACCAACCACTGCAAGTACACCATTGGCTTACTTCGTGGTGAAACGTTGGGATATGTGCAACTTGTCGACCATATTGATGATATTATTCTTCCCGACGAAACGCCATGTCACAATGCCGCAATAACTCATGCGTCTGAGCCATCAAGTTTGTCAGCCTTCGATAATGCTATTGACGCAGACCTTCCCCTCTCGCATCGCCGCCAACTTGTTGCTCTCCTTAACAAGTTTCGCTCTTCTTTCGACTTTCAAGAACCTGCTTTGGGCCGCACCACGACTATCACTCATACTATTGATACCGGCTCACATTCGCCTCTGCGGCAGAGTCCTTACCGCGTTTCCGCCGAAGAGCGCCGCGTCATTACGGAGCAAGTAGACGACATGCTTAAACGTGGAATGATGCAGCCTTCTCAAAGCGCTTGGTCATTACCTGTGGTTCTGGTAAAGAAAAAAGATGGCACCGTTCGATTTTGCGTGGACTATCGCCGCTTAAACAAGATTACGAAGATGTCTACCCGCTACCACGAATAGACGATGCTCTTGACTGTTTACAAGGCGCCGAGTACTTTACGTCCTTGGATCTGTGTTCTGGGTATTGGTAGGTGCCAATGGCTGGATGTGATCGCCCTAAAACAGCCTTTGTAACGCCAGATGGCCTATATGAGTTCAAAGTGATGCCATTTGGGCTCTGCAACGGACCTGCCACATTTGAGCGCATGATCGATACTATCTTGCGTGCCCATAAGTGGAAAACTTGCTTGTGTTACCTGGACGACATCGTAGTCTTTTCGTCTGATTTCCCGACACATCTTGTTCGCCTTTACGAGATTCTGACGTGTCTAACTTCTGCGGGCCTACAACTTAACTCCAAGAAGTGCCACTTCGCAGCACGAAAACTAATCATCTTGGGACATGTCATCACAAGAGACGGTGTTCTTCCGGATACCGATAAGCTTCGGGCTGTCGCTGACTTTCCGTTGCCCACATCACTGAAAGCCCTAAGAAGTTTCGTCGGTCTCTGCTCCTACTTTCGTCGCTTCGTGCGCAACTTCGCGTCCATCATCGCACCTCTCACGAGTCTGCTTTCCAAGAGCAAAGGTATATCTGCATGGTCACCTGCATGTGATGACGCATTTCGCCACCTGCGCCGCCTGCTGACCTCCCCACCCATTCTCCGCCACTACGACCCCGCTGCTTCCACAGACATTCACACCGATGCAAGCGGCATCGGTCTTGGTGCAGTTACGGCACAACGGAAAGGCACCCAAGCCGAATACGTAGTCGCCTATGCAAGTCGCGCTTTCAAGAAGGCTGAATTGAATTACTCCGTGACAGAGAAGGAGTGTTTGGCCATAATCTGGGCCTTGACGAAGTTTCGCCCGTACCTTTACGGCTGCCCTTTCAACGTGGTCACAGACCACCACGCTTTATGTTGGCTGTCCACATTGAAAGACCCGTCCGGACGCCTGGGACGTTGGGCACTTCAATTGCAAGAATACGACATCCGTGTAGTATATCGTTCCGGTCGCAAGCATGCGGATGCCGATGCACTTTCGCGATCGCCATTGACCCCAGATGTGGCTTCTCTGTCACCACGTTTTACCACCTTGTCACCAATAGACACCACTGGCATGCTTTCGGAGCAGCGTAAAGATCCATACCTTGCATTGTTACTCGACTACCTTACCGATCCGTCTGCTGTCCCTTCCACGAAAGCGCTACGCCGACAAGCAGCCCACTTTTCCGTGAGAGACAGCATCCTGTACCGCCGCAACTACATGCCTGGTGGTCGGAAGTGGCTCCTTGCTGTCCCAACTCATATGCGCTCTAACATCTGCATGAATTTCTATGCAGATCCCCAAAGTGCTCACGCAGGTGTCCTGAAAACCTACGAAAGGCTGCGCCAACAATATTACTGGCGAGGAATGTATCGCTTTGTGCAGAAATACGTTCAGTCTTGCACCACTTGCCAACAGAACAAGACACCTCCGCGGCACCTTACTGGCATGTTACAGCCGCTCCCATGCCCTGCTCGCCCATTCTACCGCGTGGGTATCGATCTCTATGTCCCCCTCCCATATAGTCCCTCTGAAAACCAGTGGATTATTGTCAGCGTCGATCATCTGACACGCTGCGCTGAGACTGCAGCTCGCCCGGCAGCGACCGCCCACGAAGTTGCACTCTTCATTCTGCGCAGCTTCATTCTACGCCATGGGGCTCCACGGGAATTACTCAGTGATAGGGGTCGAGTGTTCTTGTCGGAGGTCATTCAAGCTATTCTCGCTGAATGCAACATCATCCACCGGAAATCTACCGCATACCATTCACAGACGAATGGTCTCACTGAACGGTTCAACCGCACACTTGGCGACATGCTGAGGATGTACACCTCCTCCGACCACACTAACTGGGACGCTGTCTTACCTTTTGTTACCTTCGCTTACAACACCGCGACGCAAGCGACTACCGGTTTTTCCCCGTTCTTTCTGTTGTACGGCCGCGAACCACCCCGCCCACTCGACACCATACTCCCGTACCGCCCTAATGCATCGGAGTGCTCCCCGCTTTCGGAAGTCGCCAGATACGCTGAAGACTGCCGTCAGTTGGCTCGGTCTATGACAAGTGAGGCTCAAGGTCTACAAAAAAACCCGACATGATGACGCTCATCACATATCGCCTACGTTTTGTACTGGCTCCCTCGTGTTGCTTTGGGTGCCCCCGCACGTTCCTGGCCTGTCTTCTAAACTTCTGGTGATGTAATTCACCTCCCCGGTGAATTACATCATTGAGCCCTTAACACAATCGCCTGATTTGCGCCGTCGAGGACGCGAGACCGTACACGTCGACCGTCTCAAGCCCTACTACGACCCCCTCATTGTGCCTACTCCCTGAGTCGCCAGGATGGCTACTCTTCACCCCGGGGGGGGGGGGGTATTGTAGTAAAGCATACGCACTAACGTGTATGCGCCTTCCAAAGAGAAGGAAAAACCCCGTGCTCCGATTGCACGAGAACCTGGGCCGCCTTTTCCAGACTTGTCGTACGGCCATTTTCCGTTGCGACATCGTTGCAACTTCTCCGGTTCAATAAACGTCATCACACATGGAACACTACCCCCCTCCCCTGTAAGATCGAAGCTTTTGAAGATGAAGGTAAAACGTTTACGGCTAGGAAAAAAATACCTTCTGCAGAGTTATTTAGCCGTAACCACCACGTCAACAGGCAATGAGGTCCCTTAAAAACGAACATTCACGTGATGTATTTTCAGCAAACACGTTTTATTCAATTACTGTAGCGAATGTTCCGCATTGTGTGTCCTCAAAAGTGCGTCATGGAAATTGGGAAGAGTACAACGACCATAATAAAAACTGCAGAATAAAGACATTTAGGTGGCCTTGATGCAGCCTTCCTCACAATGACGGGAGCCTTGTTGACTAAATTGCGAACAAGGCTCTCCAAAAGGGAGCCGAAACCCATTCTCCAGTTCTGTCTCTCCCTCTGCTTTTTGTGGATCCCCTTCTTTTAATTCATGTCACTTTCCCAGCAGACGTGCTTCGGTCAAAGCCTTGACATTGTATGTAGCGAGAAATCAACATTGATGAAATATTTTCAACTGCGGTCTTGTTTTAAGGACTACAAGATAAGTACAAATATATTGCCGCGACGTGAAGACAGAAGTAGTATTCAACAGGTTGAGAAAGTAGTAGCATGTCAGTATTTTTATTTACCGTGTTCCAAAGCGTTCCTCTTCTTTCTAGTTATTGCTTTCTACATAAAAGCGTGCAGATGCTCGTATGCGCTGTCGTCTTCGTCTTCCTCGTAGTAAGCACGTGGCAATATGTTCTTATCAAATAGTGTGATGGCCGATGCATGCAATGTTGCGAGGAGCAATGTCTTTACCGAAATAAAAGTGCTAATAAAATATTGCCTCCATGACCCTGAATACGCACTCCATAAAGACCCATAAGGCTAATCAAAAGGCCTAAGCTTAGCTTTTTTACCAGTATTCACTACATTATGTCAGTAAAGGTACGCTAAATGTTGCTCCTGAATATTACAAGCTCGCGCTCTGACTAGCAGCTCGTTCTGGCCGCACTGCACCGTCAAAATGTTCAATACGACTCAGATGCACTGTTAAATAACGAGTATAACGCAACAGATTGCAGCCGCAAAAAAAAAAGAAAAAAAGCAGCGCCCGCGCAATCAGTAAAGGGCCGGAGCTAGCATCAAACAGCATCTAGCAGGTCTGACAGCGCACCGGCGCCATGAAGTCTCGTCGCCTAGACAACCTCGGCTGTCCGGGATTGCTGCGCGCGTGAGCGCAGAGCGCGGCAAAGGGACCGGGCGTCGTCTTACATGTTACTGCGTGCGCTGGTGGAAAGCTCTCTCGTGTGTCTGCGTGTGGCTTCGCGATCGCTAGATTTTATCAGTCGGTGTTTAGTTTGAAATATGCCTGCACTCTGTGCACGACTTGCGTGTTCTGTCAGAACACACAAGTCGGAAGATGCACCAGTTGCGAAGATGCATCGTCCTGAAGGCTGGACCTGCGGATTCATATTGTAGAGCACTCGAAGCGAAATAGTGAGTACCGCTATGACGTTATTCCGTTCAGCGCTTTGTTGACTGCGTGAGCACGAAAATAACGCCTTCGAACAATTTTGTTTTCAACTAAATGTAGGACAAATCAGCATTTGTTCACTTAGCGAGAATATTTGTCTGAACTGTTTCGCGGGATTGATGGAGAAGTGTGATTGTGGGCAAGTTTTTTTGTTTGTTGATTTGGATTGTTTGGAGTACAAAGCAGAGTTAGCATGCGCAGTCGTGGTTCAGCGAAGAATTTGAACAAGTTTTTGCGGTGCCCTTTGTTGGCAGCCGTGTTTACCAGGGCTGGCTCGTGATGAACATCAATTTTAGTTTACTAATTAATGCACGTGTGTGGACGGCGCCTGTTAGCTCTAAGCATAAACCGTATCTAACCACCGTATTCACAAATGATCCTCGACTCAATTTTCACTCACTTGACAGAGTTGAGCACTGCATCGCTGTTCGGCTGAAAATGACGCTGCGCTACACAAGCATGGCAGCAAGTTATCACTGGTAAGCAGTGACTTGTCCTGCTTAGAGATGGCGCTCCCATCTACTTTCTCAAGTGAGGGTGGAGCGTTGAGTGAAGGGGGCGTTCTAGAAAATGGGAGTAAGACGCGTATGCTTGGGCATGTTGGTAGTTCATTTGCTCTCTCTTTTTTCCCCTCCTTGTTCTCTCCTTTTTCCTTTTGTGCGCTATCACTACCGTGATAACTCGGGTTGATGCATCGGATGACAACACAGCTTATTGCTTTGCGTTAGGTGCGCCTCCCGAAGTTTGCCTATACTTGCTAATACATCCAGTTTCGTTAAATTCGTCTTTACCGGTATTTTCGCTCACCCGCAACGTAGCGTGAGACTGCCGGCAGCCGTGCCAGTGTAGCAGATCGAGCACTGAAGCTGCACTTTTGTTTGAACAGACTTTTCGCCTTTTTGTGTGGTCGAATCGCCTACTTGAACAGTGCAAACGCTTGTTTGAGCATAACTGCTAACGTTCGAGCTCATTCTATTTTATTTCGCTTGTTTCCATCATGTGTAACTTTCATAATATTCTTGTTATTCAAAGTTATATTGCCCTCGCCTCACTTTGGCGTTTAACTTCGCTAAGTAGTTCAGATTTTAAAGGTATTTTTGCTATGTGAAGCATATTATTAGTTTTTTGTTAAGTTGTATAAGAGTATTTTTTGTCCCATGGGCAACACACTTTTAGGGTGTATAGGAACACTCTTAACAATAAGGTGTTTAGAAATAACCTGAATACCTAGCGTGTAAAGAAACGTTACACCCTACTTTCTTAGGTGATTATGAACACCCATAAACTATGGGTGTTGGACGAAGCTACACCAGTGCGATCGGGGTGTAACACTAAAAACACCCTTGAAACGGTGGCAGTTACATGGATAAGCATAATGAATCAAATGAAGCGCAATTAACGGGACAGCAAAAGGAGAGAGACAGGAGGTGACGCTTCGTCTTGCGTGTTGAGCAGAGCCGTTCATAGCACTTCATTCTACCAAATATGCATCACCAACTGTCCCAAGCCACAACTGTTCTCAGGGAGAAGCATATATGTACCTTCTCTGCGGCTGACAGTGAAGGAAAAAGATATTGGTGCACTTATTATACCTGCATGCATCCAGTTGATAAAATGAGGTGCCATGGTCTTGAATGAGCTGCATAACACCAGTGTACATATGTGTAGGTAGACTGGACCAAAAACGACAAAGTAGGACGCTGCAGGCTCATACAAACACATGCACACACACACACGCACGCAGCACACCACATTAGTGCAAACAGTAAGCTGCAGCGTGAGATTCAACAGAACATAACGCCGAAGCAAAAAACAATTAAGCCCATATGTTCACATCTGTCTTTATTTATAGAAAACAGTAAGAAGTCTGAAATACAGGACTCTGACGGCATTCTGCAAAACCTTAAAATACCTCACGTGACCAAGTTTTTTTTCTCTCTATACTAGAAATTCATTCTTTTCAATAAAATATATACCCACAACTTTCAAAAACATTTGCGCAAGTCGAGCTGAGAGGTATGGCCTTGAATGACACCTATACAATAGAAAAAACACCTAGAAAGAGTAAGTGAGTTTCTGGAGTCAAATTTACAACCTATTATATCTCGCAATATAAATTTTGACATTAAATATGAGAACATTCGACAAGGTAGTGCAATTGGGGTTGTATTAATGTAATGTCAGTGTTGATGTACTTCTAACTGCAAATCCACAGCTCGTCACTGCTGCTTGCACAATCATCTTCAGCTGCTTAGATGACTGGAGCCTTCGAGAGAAGTGGGGCCAAGCTGTTCTTTCTGTACAGGAAATTGAAACCCAGACACCTAAAATAAATACACAATGAACAATGACCGCAATTTTACAAAGAGTGCAACATACAGTATGCACCCAGCATAACTAACTACTTTCTTATGTGTAAGTATAAATTAAGTGCATAGCAAGCATATTCAGTAGCATCAGGTTCCACTGCAGGGAGATATGCAAGAAAAGCTATGCTGAGCAATAAATGCCATAAAAAGTGCGTTGTGGCAGAATCATTACACCTTTCGTGCCAGAGGTAACAGCCTTACTTTACCCTTTCAGCTTGCTCACGCGGGCAAATACTAAGGTGCAGCTCCAAGTTGATAATGTTCTATTAGCTGCATACATCGACCGATCGATCTATGTAAACGTCAAGTTCCGTGCTTAACTATGCATCAACAGAGCTACATATGTATTTCTGCAGATCTACCATGGTACTCAGTCGAATAGTTTATTAAAAGGAATGCAGTACAACACGCAACAACATATACTTATTTTATCTACGTTGCACAAAAGCAGAATGCTACTGAGCATACATGACGGTATGCACATTGAGAATGTTTTCAGTGCAGGTAACTTGTAAAATTAGGTTGTGTGTAGTTACGTGTTAAACTGCGAATAATTCCAGTGTTCTTTAACTGGCTCACACTGACACGATTATATAATAGAAGAATTGGCTATTTGGTCATTCCACGTCAGACGTCCAAACCATTTTGCCAACCAGTTCAAATGCATTCGAAAAAAATGCGCTTATTTAATGCATTAAAAAAGTTAACTGCTAGAATATTTAGCAGACAAATAATTTTGGTCACATGGCCACCTCCTCAACTTCCCGGAATGTTGTCTGGGTGTTTGTGAAAAAAAATTGTTTTATAAGTACCTGTTCTTCTTCCGTGCCAAATTTGGTTCACAAGTTAAGTAAAGGGCATGTGTAAAGTTTTGAAGCTAAGTAATATTATTAACAATTTCTGCCCCATACGTCTCAAATAATTTAGCCAAAATGGGTTACATAAGCGTTTTTCTACTTCAATACTGCACTTTGAATGAATATCTGTGGAGTGAATACTTAATCCACATAAGGTATACTTTAAGAAAAAAAATATTTAGACCTCTATAGCTGGCAAACTTTACGAGTAAAAATCGCGAATTTCACAAAATATTTGTTTTGTTCATAATGAAACCCAAGTTGCCCCATGTGGTGGTTGATTAAAATAACCTTTGTACCTAACTCGAAAGCAAATAAACAGTTTTTTTTCATGGGCCAAGTTTTGTCATAGCAAGTTAGGTTTTGAGAAAAAAATCACAGCATATTCACGGAGTGAAAGATCATTAGTGGGGCGTAGCGTTCGTCCGGACGCACAAACATATGGACAGACAGTCTCACGCAAGTACGGACGGACAGAAAGACGGACGGACTCACGGACAGACCAACGCACGGAAGCCCGGAAGTATGAATGAACAGACGAACGAACGAAAGCACAAATGAACGGACGCACGATTCGCCCCACGAATGATCATTTTGTCCGTGTATATGCCGTGAACACCACTTACGCTATCTATTGTGCAACTCATAAGAATACTATTAGGACTACAGAGGAGGGAACGACCCACGGCCTCAAGAGCTTTGCCCCTAAAGGATTTTTGAAGTTCCACGTTCCTCATTCGCCATTTGGTCATACAGCAGCCGACGCCTCGAAGTTCTCCAATGCCGTTGATGGGAAAATTCAAGATATTTTATTCTTGAAATAGAAATTGTAATGATGAAACTCGTCACATACAAAGCACTGTTTATTTGCTTTCAATTTAGGTAAAAGGTGATTTTAATTGGACCATAACATGTTGCAATTTGCGTCTCAATACGGACAAAAATTACGATTATGTGAAATGAGTGATTTTTTTCTCGTAGAGATTAACAGTTTGAGACGTCTAAAAATAATTTTTCATTAAAATGTATTTTCTCTGAAGTAAGTAGTCACAGCTCAGATATTCATACAAAGTGCAGTATAGCTGTGAGAAAATGCAAACATAACACACTTTGGCTAAATTCTTGCAGACGTAGGTGGTCGTAGGTATACTGCTGAGTTTCAAGCACCTGACATAAGCCACTTTACTTAACATGTACCAAACTTGATATAGAAAGATGGAGCGGGGCTTGTAAAATATTTTTCACAAACAACACTCAGACAAAACTCTGCGAAATCTAAATAGCGACCATGTGACTAAAAACTTTTTTTCTCCGAATTGCAGTGCACTGTTTTCAGTGCATTAAATCAGCACGATTTTTTTTTCAACACATTTTCCATAGTCGCCACCTTGGCTGGAAAATTTCCAATAAAGTGACCTAGTTACTTTCACTCAATGCATTGCATACTGCTAAATTAAAGCCATTTGTTTCAATCATGCATACAGGCAAAGAAAGCATAACTCCTACCCCAAGTGGTCGAAATTTCCGGAGCCCTCCACTACGGCGTCTCTCATAATCATATGGTGGTTTTGGGACGTCAAACCCCACATATCAATCAAGCATAACTCCTTCCCGATGCAGCGTAGGCTGTTCAGTGGCTGTGCGTCTTGAGTTCCCAGATCAATATGCTGCCCAGTCTTACATTTCGACTGAAACACTTGCTTAGATACCACGAAGTATGTATAAGATTACAGTGTTTTTGTGCAACAAAAAACTAATATTATGCTTCACATAGCGAAAATACCTTTAACATTTGAAGTACTTAGCGAAGTTAAGCGCCAAAGCGAGGCGAGGGCAATATAACCTTGAATAATAAGAATATTATGAAACTTGCATATGATGGAAACAAGCGGAATCAAATAAAATGTACTAGAACGTTAGCAGTTATGCTAAATAAGCGTTCGCACTGTTATAGTAGGCAATTCGGCCGCACACACACACGAAAGGTTTGTTCAAACACAAGTCCAGCTTCAGTGCTCGATCTGCTACACTGGAACGGCTGCCAGTAGTGTCACGCAGCGTTGCGGGTGAACGAAAATACCGGTGAAGACGAATTTATTGAAATCGAATGTATTAGCAAGCAGGCTAACTTCGGGAGGCGCACATAACGCGAAACAAACTGCTTTGTTGTCATACGATGTATCGACTCGAGTTATCACGGTGTAATAGCGCACAAAACGAAAAAGGAAAAAAACAAGGAGAGAAAAAAAAAAAGAGAGAGCAAATCAACTACCAACGTGCCCAAGCATATGCGTCTTACGTCCGTTTTCTAGAACGCCCCTTGACTCAACGCTCCATCTTCACTTGAGAAAACCGATGGGAGCACCATCCCTAAAAAGGGCAAGTCACTGCATATCAGTGATAATTTGCTGACATTCTTGTATAGCACAGCGTCATTTTCAGCCGAACAGCGCTGCAGTGCTCAACTCTGTCAAGTGAGTGAAAATCGAGTCGAGGATCATTTGTGAATACGGTGGTTAGATACGGTTTATGCTTAGAGCTAACAGGCGCCATCCCCACACATGTATTAATTAGTAAACTAAAATTGATGTTCATCACGAGCCAGCCTTGGTAAACACGGCTGCCAACAAAGGGCACCGCAAAAACTTGTTCAAGTTCTTCGCTGAACCACAGCCGTGCATGCTAATTCTGCTTTGTACTCCAAACAATCCAAACAAACAAAAAAACTTGCCCACAATCACACTTCTCCATCATCCTCGTGAAACAATTTGGACAAATAATCTCGATAAGTAAACAAATGCTAATTTCTCATCAACTAGTTGAAAACAAAATTGTTTGAAGGCGTTATTCTCGTGCTCACGCAGTCAACAAAGCGCTGAACGGAATAACGTGATAGCGGTACTCACTATTTCGCTTCGAGTGCTCTACAGTATGAATCCGCAGGTCCAGCCTTCAGGATGATGCATCTTCGCAACTGGTGCATCTTCCGACTTATGTGTTCTGACAGATCACGCAAGTCGTGCACAGAGTGCAGGCACATTTCAACCTAAACACCGACTGATAAACTCTACTGATCGCGAAGCCACACGTTCCACACGCGCACACACACGGGAAAGCTTTTCGCCAGCGCACGCAGTGACATGTGAGACGACGCCGGTCCCTTTTCCGCGCTCTGCACCCGCGCGCGCAGCAATCCCGGGCAGCCGAGGTTGTCAAGGCGACGAGACTTCATGGCGCCGGTGGCGCTCTCAGACTGGCTAGATGCGGTTCGACGCTAGCTCCGGCTCTGTAGTGATTGCGCGGCCACTGCTTTTTTTTAAAGACGATAGTCATTCTTGGGGACCTTCGACGGAAAAATTTTGGTATGTCGGTCTGTACATTTGTTTGTTTGTCTACCCTAACGATACCTGAAACGGCACCAAACGGACAACCCCATCCGCAGCGCCCACCAATATTGCTCAAGGTTTAGCATTCACAGTTGTGCGATTGTCAATTGAAAAAAGCAAATATTGCGCATATCTGAGGCGCCATAACAACATGTCGATGTGTTGTATGTCTGCCTTCGTACAAGAAGAGGCACACACAAGTAACTCTAAGGGCTGTAGCGTTTAAAGCGCTGCGCTGACAGTGCAAAGCGATGCTCAAGAAAGTGTTTTCAAAGCTTTGCTACGACAGCATGGTGGTGGCACATGCCCATCGCTTTGCATTCTACATCTTATCACCTCCATGACTGGCGCGCATCTTTCTTTGCGGTCGCACACGCCTTCGTTTTCAAAGATAACTGCCAGATGGCACTCGTGCCTAACGTGCTTAGATGCGCTTGTGCGCTTCCGTTACACGCTGTCGGCACTCTAACGCAGCGCCTCAGGAATACCATTCACCAATTTTCTTGCGCAGAACATCAAATAAGCGTTTTGTTCACTCTCTCCAGACGCAAGACTATCGTCTTTTGACGTAATTTATAGTACAACATGTATATTCAGGCCATTTTTTGTTTTTTTTTGTGGCTGTGATCTGTTGCGTTATACTCGTTCTTTGGCAGTGCGTCGGAATCGCAGTGAACATTGTGACGGTGCAGTGCTGCCAACACGAGCTGCTAGTCAGAACGCAAGCTTGTAATATTCAGGAGCAATATTTCGCGCACCTTTACTGACCTAATGTAGTGGATATTGGTAAAAAAGCTAAGCTGATGGCTTTCGCTTAGCTCTATGGGTCTTTAGGGACTGCGCATTCAGGGTCACGCAGGCGATATTTCATCAGCACTTTCATTTCGGTAAAGACATTGCTCCTCGCAACATTGCATGCATCGACCGGCACACTATTCGATGAGAACATATTGCCACGTACGTGCTGTGAGGAAGACGAAGACGACAGCGCATACGAGCATCTGCACGGTTTTAATGTAGAAAGCAATAACTAGAAAGGAGAGGAACACTCTGGCACGCGGTAAATAAAAATACTGACCTGCTGCTACTTTCTCAACCTGTTAAATACTACTTCTGTCTTTCACGTCGCGACAATATATTTGTACTTAGCTTGCAGTCCTTAGAAGAAGACCGCGGCTGAAAATATTTCATCAATGTTGCTCTTTCACTACCTACAGAGTCAAGGCTTCGACCTAAGCACGTCTCCTGAGGAAGCAACATAAATTAAAATAAGGGGATCCACAAAAAACAGAGAGAGATGGAGAGAACTGGAGATTGCGTTTCGGCTCCTTTGAGGAGAGCTTTGTTCGCAATTTAGTCAACAAGGCTCCCGTCGCTATGAGCAAGGCTGCATCAAGGCCACCTAAATGTCTTTATTCTGCATTTTTAAGGTCGGCGTCCTCTTACTAATTTCCATGACGCACTTTTGAGGACACATGAAGAGGAACGTTCGCTACAGTAATTCAATAAAACGTGCCTGCTAAAAATACATCACATGAATGTTCGTTTTTAAGGGACCTCACGGCCTATTGACGTGGTGGTTATAGATATACAACATTGCAGATGGGTTTTGTTTTTTTTTTGTTTTTTTGCAGGCCGCGGACTTTAAACCTTCAACTTTGAAAGCTTAGATCTTATGGGAGACGGGGGAAGGGGGAGTGTTCCATGCATGGCTACGCCAGTGTGCGCAACATTACCTTGTTCAGGCAAGTTAGTGCATTTTGTGAGTGTTGACTAATCACGCAAATGACACAGATAAAAGGAACAGATTCAAGAGGACTGGCCCTTACTCTATTGAACAAGCGGCGCTCCTATTGTATCTTCCATCTTATAGTAGTTTGCGTGCTTTATCGATGAAAACTGCGTTTCGTTTATATTACTTCCTGCTTCAATTCATTACTAGACCCGCAAGCAGCTGTTAGTGGGAGCCTTGCCGGTATCAAGATAGTCAATGTATACTAACAATATAAGCAAAACTGCCCGAAAATGTGCATTTGTAGCCTTGTAGGACCGTGTGCTCAGATTTGGGTGCACTTTAAGGAACCCGAGAAGGGCGAAATTTCCGGAGCCCTTCATTACAGTATGGTGGCTAGAAGGAGAGGTGTCAGCATCGGTGCACCGGAGAGCGAGCGAGAATTCATCCTGATGCGGCGGCACAGTGGTCGCTTTCGAGATGCCCCTCCTATAGCGCCCGTGCGCGCGTATGAGTCTTTTTTTTTTTGTTGCAAATATTTCTCGCTACCCTGTGGATTATAACGAATTCTACCTGCCACAATTCTGGTGGTGCGCTATAAAGCGTGTATTGGCACTGAAAACTAGTGTTTTCAATTCACTTCGTAGTATATCAACTACGAAGCTTAGAAAAGAGAGATATCAAATGACTTGCCGTGAGCTTGATACCAAAACAAAGTTCGCGCAGTTTCACTTTGATGCCGTGGTGTTCTCTGCGACATCTCAATGCAGGTAGAGGTATCGGCAAGCTTTACTTTTACGACTTGCGCAATCAAGGTCTAATTTTACAAGCAAGACATTTATTTTCGCGAAAGCGAGAAACACCATGAAGAATAAACACAACATATGCATTAGAGTTTGAGAGAATGCAAGCTAAACGAAACACAGCTAAAGCAAGTGAATAAGGCCACTGAAAAGAACAGTAAATATACGATGATACGATGGACACACATACACACCTGACATTGAGATTTGATTGGCAAACATATAGATACAGTCACAAACCAGTTCACGAAAATATTGATTTCTGCATATGTGAAACATAGCGGGACAGTGACATATCTTAAATGAAAGATTTGCAACAATGTGAACAAGACAATAGTAAAATCACAAAAAACAACACAGTCTGAGTAATCTACAATAACATAAAATAAAACCTTGTTCGCTGAGTTGACTTTATGAGAGTTGAGTCATACGTCTCAACTTCAAGAACTTCAGTTTTTCTGTCTTTTTTTTTGACTGGACGCATTTTCTTCAGCAATGGGAAAATTCACTCTGGTCAGTGTAAAAAATGTAATTATCTCATTTGTCACTTCCAGTTCGTGGTGTTCACAGCCGACCTAATTTATTTTCTTCAGAGATAGGTAAGAGATAACGTCTGTCATACTGTCACTTTTCAACTTGTTGAAACTGAAGCAATGGGTGAATGTGAATGCATCTTCCATAGCTTTGACCAGGTCTGTTAAGGACTTGAACGGGTACAGAAGGCCCCCTCTGTCTACATGATGCGTGAGTGTGAAGAATGATTCTGCTGGAAGCAAGCTGGAATTCTCAAAGTGAAGCAAAAACCTGCTACATTTGTTGCACTTTGTCTTTTTCACCATCTTCCTGGCCACATAGCCACTGACGTAATAAGTAATCCGGTGGTCACTTTTGCGTCCGATGAGATCAGTGTGGTCAGGGAGGTCTTCACAAGCAACAATCATTTTATGAACCTTATTGAGGCATCCCGCATCTAGCAGCTCATCCAGCTTATTCTGAAGTTTTATCGAATTATTGTGGATGCCCGTAGATTGAAGGCTGCTCAAAACACCAGAAGGTATGTTTGCACTGAAAAGTGATTGTGGCAAACTCAAAAACTGTGTCGGCGTAGGGTGATAATTCGAGCCAGGCATTTGCTTCAGAATACCAAAAAGATCTTAAGCGAATTTTGGCAGAGGCGAGACATCATCAAGTATTTATAGTTCAAGGTTTTCATGACATAATTCAGGATGGAAAGGGTGCTGGTTAGAGAGACGCGGACTCCTTCGGCAGATGATTAACCCAGGAACCCACTCTCCTTAAGTACAGCTTTTTTTTTTCAAGTTGATAAGAATGCGTTTATAACATACTGGTAGCTATGAACGATGAATCTTTTATCGAAATGAGCTTCGCACACAACGCAGTTTTTTTTCAGTGGTTTGTCAGCGCGAGGAATCGCACGCTCCCAGGCCTTGCGCCTTTCATCGTCGGCGGGAGCAGAGAAGAGAGATGCTTTCTTCCCTTAATTGTTTGCGGGCCGAAGCATATCCCCCATTGCATCCAGACGCAAAGCAGTGTTTTTGCTGTTTACTCATTATTGTGGCATGGTCACATTGGCACGTATTGATCCCGAACAAGTACACATAGGCAGAACACAGACGTTGTGACTCACGAGTACGCGAGCAAGCGACTAAAAGTGCCGCGCTAGCGTCTGGCGAGCGCTCTCAACCGATCACGGTGATGAATTGCGTGCCGCCCCTCGGCGAAATGAAATACCAGCACGCCTCCTTTCAAGGCGCGGCCGGGACGATGCTGACACCTCTCCTTCTAGCCACCATAACTACGGCGTCTCTCATAATTATATCGTGGTTTTGGGACGTTAAACCCCACATATCAATCAATAGTTTGTAGCCTTGTTCATAACACTCCAAGTATATGGGTGTAAATGGGGTGTTTTGATGGTTTTTTATTCTCGAACACCTCGAATTTTAAAATTAGTGATAAAAGGGTGTTCATATAAGTGCTTTTAATGCGTACACCCGTTTTACACCACTTAAACGTTTTGCTGTGTGTGACCGTGTTCCATCTTTCCTATCTCTCTTATGCCGTCGCTCACTGTCCTTGCGCATCTCTCTCTCTCTCTCTCTCTCTCTCTCTCTCTCTCTCTCTACATTTATTACTGTCCTTTTAACCCCTCCTTATCCCCATCCCTTGTGAGCTACTGTTGAGGTGTCGCACGCCGATGCAAACAGTTACGGGGCTCACTTTTCTCTCCTTTTCCCTCTTATAACCACAGTCTCTCTTCTCTCCATTAATGCAATGAGCACTAGAGGAGGGGAAAGCCTCACATTTTCTGGAGGAATTACCTATGAGCATCTCCGCCTAACAATGTAAATATGGTGTATAGCGTCTCAAAATCGCATGATTATGCGCAACTGAGTGTGTTGTATTCAAGCAGAAGCGCGTTCTTGCTTTTCACACACTTCAGAATGCAGTTGCCATGGACAGGAATGAAATCCATCATAGGTGTTAGCCGCGCGACACAGACCTTATCACCCCTTTCACATTGCCTATGACCGAGCGCGCGGCTGTGCAGAAGCGAAAGTAAGCTTTTTTTATTTTTTTCACCAGAAAAATTACCGAATCTGTTATCGTCACATTCATCTGCAGCTTCAAACGAGCACAAAGCGAATGCAAATAGCGGAACAGCGAACAAAGCAAGCGCAATATTATGTAGGTGAGCCGCGGCAAATATCAAAGAGTCCGTGCCATGACGTTAAGCCTCCCGCCAGGTAACCCCCGCCCCTAACTTCTCGGGACTAATAGCATTACAATCGCAGTATCTTGTATCTTATCATACACAATACATTATCCAATGTAATGGGGATACAGATACTCATTTTCCAAGGCGTATCGCGATACAGATACAAGATACTCAAAGAGTATCTAAGATAGTATCCCAGATACATGTATCTTCGATACTATTTATCCCTGTGCCCCAAAAGTACCTTTTTTGTATTCTCGCGAGCGTGCGGCAAACGCCAAGGTGTCCTGCTGTTATATCATCGTGCAGGGTCTGATGGAGTTCTGGTCACAGAGCTGAAGGCACCGCAAGAAGGTACTGGGCTCAAAGCGGCCAGAATTTCTTCTTTTGGGGAAGGTCGTTTCGCAGCGAAAATGACTTAAATGCCCGTTTGAATACCTTCAATTGGAAAAGAGGTGGTACTGCCTTCGAGGTATTAGATTACGCCCCTGCGTTTCGTGTCGGCCCGCTGTCATTCAGCAAACTCGTTGGCAGTCATCGTTCCGAAGAAGCAGTCGTTATTCAGGTCGTCGGGAAGCGGTGGGTTGACAGGGGTTCGAGACAGGCAGTCAGCGTCGGAGCATTTTCTGACAAACTTGCATATTACTACTGTAATGTCGTATTCTTGAAGTCTCAGGCTCGTGCAAGAAGACCTTAAGGGTCCTTCACGTCAGCTAGCCAACACAGGGCGTGGTGGTCGCTCACAACAGCTAGCGGCACATGAACAGAAAGAAAAGTTGTCAAAGTACAAAACAGTGAATATCATAGGTTGCTTCGACGTATCATCTAGAGCCTTTAATATCTGAAGCCTGGAGTTTGCATGTAATCAATCACCGGCCGCAGGTAAATTATGTATTTCCGTTGCGCAGGTTGCCCTGCCATAAGCTACATTTTGTAAGTTTTGTCAATGTGTCATATACTAAACTGTCTGTTTTTATTTTTTGCAGGGCTAACTTAATACGTACAAGTTACAAATGTAAAGGACTAACATATATCACCTAAAGATTGTGCATAGCAATGATTGTTAATGAGTTGTGCCATTGTGAAAATAAATTTCCAAAATATAGAAATGGTTGTTGTTAGATAAAAAGAAAAACCCGAAAAAAGTAATTAGGCGACGAATCATATGTCTCATTGAACTTGAATGAATACATACTGGGTACTACTTGGCTTTCTACACTCTGTAAATATTCATTATAAACTGTATGTACAGTTCAATGCAGTACAACAACAATTCTCACATCATGGGTAAACTGCATTTTAACCACACTTACCGGCTTGCCAGCGTAGATTCCCAGGTCATTTGGCTGCACAGGTTCATCGAACGAAGCATGCTCGGTGAGAACTTCCTGACCGACGGACTCAACTGACGACGACATCCGATTAGTCACCGGTTCCTCTATGGCTATGACTTGGCATTGCAGCGTTGTTGCTGCCTCTTTTGAATCCGCACACGGGCGTTTTTCGGGGAAGTAAGTGAGGATCGTGTTCGACTGGTGCTTTAGCGAGGAGGCTTTGGCGAAGTAGCTCATCGTCAACGCTGATCCACGCAGCAGACACCCAAATAAATTATAGCCAGAGAACTAAACGTAGGGATCTGTGCACACGAAGCTTTATACCTTCTGTCGTCTACAGGAAGAAGTGGGAAATGAAAAGAGAGAGAGAAATGTTTACTGAAAAAGTAAAACATGGCACCCGAAATACCTTTCGCACTTACCCGAAATCCTTTCCTTGCACCCAAAATCATTGAATTTTTTTCATTGAATAGAAAATAAACGAAGGAGCTTTTGTCATCGTTACTTGGCGGTGACAAAAACTCGTGCCATGGCTTCTTGTCCCGCTCACACACGAACGCGGTGCAAAAAAGCGTTCGGGAAGTCTGCTTAGGTGGAGTCATGCAATGCTGACGGCGCACGTGCTATCATAAATGAGGCAGTTTTCGTAACGTTGAACATACCGCACCATCGTGGTGTTAACAGACGAAAAATGACACTGATGCCTTGAACAAGCGTACTAAAAGGAAGGCTTGCTCAGAAATGCAATAACAAATATGAATGAGCTTCAATATCATCGTGTGCTCGTACGTGCTATGCAGCTTCCGTGAGGTCGCTATCAGTTCAACGAACAAGCCGTGTGTGAGCTCGGCTTTCTTCTTGCCGCACTAACGCGCACCGCGTCCTTCCGCTGTGAATAAAGTTCAGAAAAAATTCGCGACCACTCTGCAGCAGCCATTAGAGGGCAGACGACATGATTCATTTGCCTGCCATCGAAGCAGCTATACTATAACAGGCACACACAAGGGATGCTATCGAAGCGGTTGCTCATTGTTTCTCTGGTGTTTGCAGCGGGGCAGCCACGGAACAGGCGTACTCCGCCTGCGTTTCTGAAGCATCTGCAACGTCCAGGTTGAGGTGGGCGATTTCAGACAATGAGTCCGCAGTAAGCGGCTCATGTTCTTAAAGAAAATGGGAAATATGTGTGTCGTCGTCTGAAACTTACTTCGAAATTGAAAACATGTGCCCAAAAGCTCGGCGGATGGATTGGCTGTGGCGAACGCTGTCGACTGCTGTCTAATCTTTGGAAATTCGGGTGGGCATAGTGCAGACGTTCAGGATACCGTATGGGTCTTTCTTCAACGTTTGAGAAAAGGAGACGCATGAAGAGGGCGTTCTTTCGGCACGCATAAAAGGGTGCTTCGGACGGCGGTGATGCATGTCGGCAAGAACACAAGATTAAAAGGGCTGGACGGGTAGGAATGAGTTGAAGGTGGGGAGTTGTTGACTTGAAAGTAAACATTCGACAGCATTCTGTCTGTTAGGGTATGAATCATTGAGTGTGAAGCTCTACGTTAATGTAAAAGCTATACAAAGAGCGTAGCTCAGTCGCCGAACATGCGGAGACGTTGGATCACCGGATAAATTTCGACGCGACGGTCATCCTTGAAAGCGAGGCGAACTGGAGCAGGAGGTTATTATTCGAGTCGTGGCACATACAGAGGACAGCCCATAACATGAACCGCTCTCTCGGAACCCTTCCCCCAGTGTATACGCATAGACTGCACTCCAAGGCAAAACGAGAGAGAGGGGGGTCACTATCCCCCTCCGCGAGAGCTTTGAAGACACGGCTACTACGTCGTGGCACTGTGCCGTGCTCCCTAAGGGGCTGCAGAAATTAGGTGACTTTGTCCTCTTCTAACCACTATTAGCCCCACCACCAGCCACCCCTGAGGAAGGAACCAATAAGTCGGTTTCGAAACGTCAGGTTTCTTCAAAACTTTTGGTTCGAGTCTAAATCAGCTCCCGGAGTTGTTGACACGTGCTGATTTGTTGGTAAGCTGAGGGACGGAAAAAGGGGGATACTTGATAAGCCGGGTTGTGCGAGACTGTTCACTCACGTTTTTTTTTTTCTTTATTGCACTGCGCATACAGGAGCGAAGGCCTAATCTGTACACAAGAGGCCGACTGCCTTCAGTGAGGTTAGCGTTGCTTGGGGCCCTTTGGATATGTCAGGATTCATTTTCGGTAATTTGTTTCAATTACCAGGACAGCAGTTTCAGAAAGGCTGACTCAGTGGTGCACGTCTTCGGAATGCTCGGCTAAGGGGTTGCGATTTCCTGCAATACTGAGGATGTCTTTTCCGGCTTTCTTTGAGGTTCTTGGTTTCACTTACGCAGTTGTCGCTGCAGCCAGAGGAAGCAATTTTTTCAAGACAATATTCTCTTTTTTGGCGGCCGGTTTTTGCGAGTAGGTAAAAGCGGGCTAATCTCTTCATAACCTCCGTACAAATGAAATCCTCAGTTTTCTGAGGTTACGAACGATGGTTTCGCTGGTGCCTCGGTTATTGTAGAAATTGACGTATTTCTGTGGTGGTGTCGATAGGAAAGGCCTGATGCTGAATTTATCAGCTAGCGTGGTGGTGTTTGTTGAAGTGCATTGCTTTCTGAATAAAAGATTTTCGCTAGAACTATTTGGTAATTGTCCTGAATATTGTGTCTTTTCCTCCTTTTTTCAATTTGTGTGCTGAGGTGTTTCGGCTATCTGCAGTAATGTCCCTACAAGTGATGTGTTGTGGGTTTTTAAATGGACAGAAGCAAACACCGACTAGTGAATCTGTGTTTGTATAGTTTTATTTTCAGGTTACGAGAACATGCGAAATAAATAGCAGAGAGTCTTCCATTTAAAAGGGAATGATATTCTAGTCTTGTGGGATTTAGATAAGCGCAGAAATTCATGACTTAGCATCTATTAACGATTAAAAAACAGTCATTCAGAGTATGTGAAAATGATTATCAGCTGCGGCTAGAAAAATTTGAGAGCTTGTTCTTCGATGTCTTCCAGAGTTATATTGGCATGACCGCAGTGATGGACACTCAATTTTAAATAGTTTGATATTTAGCAAACTTAATGTGTGGCGATAACACACACAGAGTAAGGAAGGTGGGAAATACGTGTACTTTGAAGTTCGCAAGTGCTTAAAATTATTTTTCTTCGTGAATTGATAGTTACCTTGATTTGGTGCCAAATCGAACCATACTGAGCCTCGTTCGCGTATAAAAAGCGATGCCAATTGCTGTGACCTCTAATCTGAAGCGGTGATCCGTGGTTATACAATTTGGGGCTCAATAAAAATTCTAGTCAAAAAATCTCACACAGCTCAGTTACGTTCAATGAGCGCCCTCGTTCCCAGTTTGTCTTTTGGAGAGCTCATCTTTGACGCAAAAAAAAATATATGTTGGCAAGGAGAGTTGCGCATATTATTCGCCATTTAAAACAAAACAAGGATCATCCCTGACGGACACGATTCGCGGTCACTATCAAGGGTTTTAAACAAGTGCCGAGGATGCCACTGGCAGAGTTACTGGAAATATGCATCGTTGGGCGTGTTTAGTTTCCAGAGCGAGTAAACTCATTGAATGCACATGACAGCGCTTATCACTTCTATACAATGTGCTTTATGACATTGAATTTGAAGAAACATGCCCATTCAAAGCAAACGAATACGACATGTTTGCTGCGCAACTATCGCTCTCGCTCATGTTATGCCATTAAATCTAACTGGGTGACAGTTTGAAGGCATAGGTACCTGAGATTTTAAATACGTTGGAAGCATCCCAACGAACCAGGCATTATTTGCATATTGTGAGGAACCAGTTTATTCAGCCAGCCTCGAGCTAAATCACACTGGTGATAATATTTACAGATGATGAAGATGTACAGGTGATGATATCTAAAGAGAATGAAGAGTCATTCGCTTGTCGCGCTCACACTAAAGCCCCCGCGCGGTGAAAGCGGTCGCCTGGTTGCTTGACAGTATTATGAAATGTGTCGCGCATAAGGCTTTAAACGAGATACGTTAACTATCTCTGTCTCTCGGTAACGATGATCAAGATTAGTGCTAAACGCGGTAATTGACAGGAGATGTCTGTTCAACCACCATGTACGGCCCAATGAAGCGACTGATGAATTTGTCGCATTAGCCGGGGATGCGCAGTGGAGTCCATAAAAGAACTTCGTCACCAGGGAAAAAGCTCACAACACGGGGAGGCGAGTCGTAGCGAGATTTTCGTGTGTCTTGAGAGAGACCGGTGTTAACGCGGGCCAGGTGACGGCAGTGTGTGAGACGAGATAAAAATTCTTCAGAGAAAGGAACCGTCGAGGGTGCAGGGACCGAAAGGAAAGAGACATCCAGAGCGAAACTCGGCGAGCGACCATGGACGAGAAAAAAATGGAGAAAAGCCGGTTGTGCGTTGAGCAGCCGTAATATAGGTGAATGTCACGAAGGGTAGAATTGCATCCCAGTTCGTGTGGCTGGGTGAATGTACATGGCGATCATGTCCGATAGGGTCCGATGAAAGCGTTCATTCAATTCGTTGGTCTGTGGATAGTTGCTAGAAGTGGTCTTGTGAACAGTGTTCGAGGCACGCAAAACTTGCTCGACAATAGAAGAGAGAAAGACTTTGCCACGATCGCTCAGGAGAATGCGTGGAGCTCCATGGCGTAAAAAGAGTGGCGAAAGAAGAAATCGGTGACCTCAGAGGCAGTCCCAGATGGTATAGAAGTTGTTTCTGCGTAGCGGGTAAAGTGGTCGACGGCCATGACAATCCAGCGAATCCCATTGGATGATATAGAAAGAGGGCCATACAAGCCAATTCCAGCTACTTCAAAGGGTGAGGTGGGACAAGGAAGAGGTTGCATTAAGCCAACCGGAGCAGTTGTCGGTCGTTTTCGCCGTTGGCAATGGACACAGAGGCAACGTACTTATCGACGGCTGAAGGGAGGCCAGGCCAAAAACAATGACTTCGTATTTTTTCGTAAGTCTTGTGATAGCCTAGATGAGCGGCTGTTGGATCATCATGAAAAGCTTCCAGAACTTCACGTTGCAGAGAACGTGGGATGACGGGTACCCACTTGTTGCCATCGATGCGGTAAATTCAGCGGTATAAAGCACCACCGACAAGCTTAAATTGTTTAAGTTGTTGACGTAGTCTGACGTTTGGAGGTGTAGTAGAGCCGGTCAAGCGGTCAACAATGGTGCGGCAGTATGGGTCGACACGCTGCTGTGAAAGGACGGATAGGGTGCCAGGTGATGAACTTAGTGCTGCGATCGGAGAGGTGCTGTCGTTTTGGAGTATTGATGGTGAGTGGCCTCCGCTAGGCAAAGGACAGTGCGATAGAGCATTAGCATCTTGTTGCTTCTTCCCAGATCTGTAGGCGATATCGAAATCGCACTCCTGCAAGCGAAGCGCCCAGCGACCGAGACGACCCAATAAGTTTTTCAGCGATGAAAGCCAGCACAGGGCGTTATGGTCGGTAACGACGGTAAAATGACGGCCGTGAAGATATGGTCGGAATCTTTGCACTGCCCAAACAACAGCAAGGCACTCCTGCTCGGTGATAGTGTAGTTCTTTTCTGCAGCGATAAGAACACAACTTGCGCAAGCAACGACGTGCTCGCGTGAGTTTTTGTCACACTACAAGAGTACCGCCCCTAGACCATGACTACTTGCGTCGGTGTGAAGGATGGTGGGTGCAGTTTAACCGAAATGGCACAGTACCACATCTGACGTGAGGGCTTGCTTCAATGCAGTAAAAGCACTATCGCAGTCTTCGGACCAAACAAAGGGGACGTTCTTTGCGAAAAGTTGATGGAGCGGAGACACAAGTTCCGCGAAACAACGTGTAAAGCGCCGGAAGTAAGAAGATAACCCAAGAAAGCTGTATAGGTCCTTTTGACGTAGCGAACGAGGAAAATTGAAGACGGCAGCAAGCTTCCCGGGGTCCGGTGGAATTCCTTCTTTGCTGACAATGTGGCCGAGAACCTTGATTGTCTTGCTAGCAAAAGTACATTTCCTGGTGTTAAGCTGTAGACCGGCTGTAGACCGGCAAGGCGTATGAGGACTTCGTCAAGACGCTGTAGATGATGCGAGAACGTAAATGAAAACACTACTATGTCATCGAGATAGCACAGACACGTTTTCCATTTCAAACCACGCAATATGCCGTCTATCATGCGTTCGAAGGTGGCGGGCGCATTACAGAGCCCAAAAGGCATCTCATAAAACTCATACAACCCATCTGGCGTTGAAAACGCGGTATTCTCTTTATGAGGCTCCGACATTGCTATCTGCCAGTAGCCTGCCCTAAGGTCATCATCATCATCAGCCTGACTACGTCCACTGCAGGACAAAGGCCTCTCCCATGTTCCGCCAGTTAACCCGGTCCTGTGCTTGCTGCTGCCAATTTATACCCGCAAACTTCTTAATCTCATCTGCCCACCTAACCTTCTGTCTCCCCTTAACCCGCTTCCCTTCTCTGGGAACCCAGTTAGTTACTCTTAATGACCAGCGGTTATGCTGTCTACGCGCTACATGCCCGGCCCACGTCCATTTCCTCTTCTTTATTTCAACTATGATGTCCTTAACCCCCGTTTGTTCCCTAATCCACTCTGCTCTCTTCTTGTCTCTTAAGGATACACCTACCATTTTTCTTTCTATTGCTCGCTGCGTCGTCCTCAATTTAAGCTGAACCCTCTTAGTAAGTCTCCAGGTTTCTGCTCCGTAGCTAAGTACCGGCAAGATACAGCTGTTATATACCTTCCTCTTGAGGGATAGTGGCAATCTACCTGTCATAATTTGAGAGTGCTTGCCAAATGTGCTCCACCCCATTCTTATTCTTCTAGTTACTTCAATCTCGTGGTTCGGCTCCGCGGTTATTACCTGCTCCAAGTAGACATAGTATTTTACAACTTGAAGTGCACTATTACCTATCTCGCCCCGCCGCGGTGGTCTAGTGGCTAAGGCACTCGGCTGCTGACCCGCAGGGCGCGGGTTCGAATCCCGGCTGCGGCGGCTGCATTTCCGATGGAGGCGGAAATGTTGTAGGCCCGTGTGCTCAGATTTGGGTGCACGTTAAAGAACCCCAGGTGGTCAAAATTTCCGGAGCCCTCCACTACGGCGTCTGTCATAATCATAGAGTGGTTTTGGGACGTTAAACCCCACATATCAATATTACCTATCTCGAAGCGCTGCTCTTTTCCGAGGTTGTTGTACATTACTTTCGTTTTCTGCAGATTTATTTTAAGACCAACCTTTCTGCTCTCCTTGTCTGACTCCGTAATCATGAGTTTCAATTCGTCCCCTGAGTTACTCAGCAATGCAATGTCTTCTTGGTAAGGCTACTGCTTCTTGGTAAGGCTACTGCACGCAAAAAGGAAAAAAAATGGAAGTATACCTGGGTTGCGAACGGGAAAATTCTTGCAAGGAAAGCAGATAATTCAAGCGTTCTACATGTTAAAACTGAGGAAGAGCTTTTGAAGATCTGCTAACGCCCACGACGATGGCTACGAATTAATTATCGAGTGATAATGGTGAAACTTCTATTTGTTCTCTGATGTGATGCAACGCGCGCAGCCTGAACAGAAATATTGACGCACTATGCTCTTTTCTAGAGGTGAATTCTTTTCGATTCAATTTCATAGCTGTTTCGGAGACGTGGCTTAAATCAGGTGAAGTCCAGAATATCCCAGGTTATTCATTCACTTCTATTGCTAGAAGTTCTCGCGCACGAGGAGGAGGCGTTGGCCTATTTAAGAGAGCAAACATCAAATGCGAACTCGTCCCTCAGTTTTCTTACTCTTATCTCCAGGAATTTGACTTTCCCTTTGTGAATTCAACCTCCATTTTTATTGCTGTTATCTATCGTGCTCCGAACCAAAACATGCAAACTTTCATGCAACATTTCGAGGCATTACTAGCATATTTTACCAGCATCAACTCAAAAATAATTATATGTGGTGACTTTAACAATGACTCCTTGAAAAATGAAAACAATGAGTACTTCCATCTTGTAAACTCTTATGGTTTCCATAATGTAATTACAAGACCCACCAGGGCAACTCGTAATTCATCAACTTCAATTGACCATATACTTTGCAATTTTGACACTACAACCAGTCAGTGCAACATCTATCATACAGTCATCTCAGATCATTATCCAACCGCCATTTTCTCTCCCTTATCTGAAAATATTAGGAACACACCCACGATGTACCGCAGTAGGATTAATCTTTGCAGTTTAAAACAACGCTTATTAGAAATTGATGACAGTATACTAGACTCTGGTGGCTCTCATCAGAAATATGCCGCACTAAGTGATAAGATAAGAGAAGCGATTACACAATCCAATATCCCGTACAAAAAAAAGGTATCACCAAGAGCCAATTTGTCCTTGCATGACCAAGGATATTTAACAATTGGTAAAGAAAAAAGACTATTGGCACACAAAAGTTAAACAAAATAAGGGCAACTTGTACTATGAAGAAAAATTTCGGGTGGCCCGCAACATGGTAACGCAGCTTACCCGTAATCGTAAAAAACAATATTATTCCGAGCTAATTACAAAAAACTCTGTAAATTTAAAGATAACGTGGAAAATTATAGACTCTGTTATAAAACCTTTTTCTTATCAATACGTTATGGCTGATAGAGATATAATGGGAATATCAGCAGAATTTTTGGTATCGACTTTTAATCAGTTCTTTTGTAACATTGGTAAAGAAATTGCGAATTCCTGACGTGATGTGTTAGTCGATACGGTTCCGGATAGAGTTGTCAATTCCTTTGGATACATCGACATAACTCCTGCAGAAATCGTAACTCTCGTTAAAGCTATGCCATTCAAACACAGTGCGGGGTGTAATAAGATATCACCATTCTTACTTAAAAACATGTGCTCCTCTAGCAAAAATTTTTAATCACGCATTTCACACGTCAACTCACCCAGATTTGCTAAAAATCACAAAGGTCATTCCAATTCACAAAAATGGAGACCGTAGCCTTCCCGAAAACTACCGCCCCATATCTGTATTAAATTCCATAAATATAGTGTTCGAAAAACTTATCTCGAAACGGCTTCTAAATTTTCTCGATCGAGAGTCTGTACTAACAAATAACCAACATGGCTTTCGGAGCAGTCGATCCACTTCCACTGCAGTGCTATTTCTTTCAGATAGGGTCAATTCCTACCTAAACAACAACATGATAGTGATTGGTGTCTTCATTGTCGTTAGAAAAGCTTTCGACACCGTACATCATGATATACTACTCAACAAATTAGAACGGTATGGCATACGAAGGGGAGGTTTGGAATTTTTTAGAAGCTACCTTACGAACCGACAACAAACAGTTCATTTTTGTAACACTAATTCAGGATTTTTGCCCATTACATCGGGAGTGTTGCAGGGATCGGTATTTGGACCTATTTTATTCTCTCTGTACATGAATGACTTCCCTTCAATATTACATAACTTCACCCCAGTCATGTACGCTGATGACACTGCTCTCATTTGCGCACACGAGTCCATCGATGGAGCCTTAAGCATGGCAAACAAAGAATTGAAACAAATCTGGGATTGGTTTCAAGCCAATAAATTGGCTTTAAACGTTAGTAAAACAATATATATGGTAATTCATTCCCCATACAAAGTTATTGCTTTGGATTCGTGTGTGCTTCAGGCTGAGAGCGAAACAATAGAAAGAGTAAGTAGCTTAACACACCTTTGAATTGTGTTGGATCATCATTTCAGCTGGAAAATGCATATAGACTCTCTCTGCAAAAAACTCGTGACAGTCTGCTATACTCTTTTCAAATGTCACCAGTACTTCAATGCGGAAACTTTAAGAACAATATATTTTGCCCTATTTCACAGCCAACTCTAATACTGTATTGAGTCTTGGGGCCATACAAACTATTCATACCTAAAGCCACTTATAGTCCTGCAAAAACGTGCTATCCGATTTGTATCAAACACAAACTATATGGCCTCATCTAAACCACTCTTTCGACAGTACCAGGTAATGCCTCTACAACTAGTAATAAATTATAAAACAACAATAATGGTGTACAAGTCTCTAACATGCAATATCCCTCTTCACCGCTCCCTTTATATTCCCTCACAATTGCAAACAAGAGCCCGTCATTGTGGTAACTTCCTAAAACCACTGGTTAAAAATGTTTATGGCAAAAGACGACTTTATAGTGTTGGAACGTCATTGTGGAATAACCTACCAGTGGAAGTGAAACAACATAATGCTTTCACATTAATGCTCAAACGTCATTACAAAGAGCTCTATTAGACTACTGATAAGTTTCGTGAAATTATGAAAAGTGACATGATTTTAAACTAATGTTTTGTATGCTGACCAGGAATGATATTACCAGATGTGCAGAAATATTAGATGTATTACGTTAAGTATGCAAACCAAAAACGTGTTCTAAGTGTAGTGTATAAGTTGGATTTTTCCTCTTCAATGTGTTCGGTATCTGTGTATAAGTGATATGTTAACAAAACAATCTGCATCTTAAACTAAAATGTTGTTCATTATACAACTCTTTCTCCGGCCTCTAATTAATGTGTGTTATAATTGCATGGATCCATACTCGCATTCTGCTAAGGATGCAGATGTTGCTAACATGTTTTTCTTTACTGTATGTTGTTTATTCATAATAAAGTTCAAAGTTCAATGTCATCGGCGAAGCACAGGTTGCTAAGGTACTCTTCATAAACTCTTATCCCTAATTGTTCCCATTCTAGGCTTCTGAAAACCTCCTATAGGCACGCGGTCAATAGCATTGGGGAGATTGTGTCCCCCTGCCTTACACCCTTCTTCTTACGCCCTAAGATCGAGGCTAGAAAAATACTCTTCGCCCTGCAATGAATCCAGTGCATCGTCGATCCGAGGGAGAGGATAAAAATCTTTGCGCGTTATTTTGTTTAGCACACTGTAATCGACGCAGAAACGCACTGTCCCATCTTTCTTTTGAACGAGAACAACTGGGGATGACCAGGGACTCGAGGAAGGACGTATGACGTTGCGTTGATCGTAGCATGTCTGAGACGTTCTTCTCGATGATCTTGCGTTCTGCCTGAGACACGCGATATGGACGCCGATGTACAATACGAGAGCCGTCAGTCTAGATGCTGTGAGTAACGGTGGTATAGTCATGCTGAGAGCGGGCGAGTTCACGTCAAATAGAGAACGGTGTCTATTCAACAGGGCGAGCAAATCTTCAGTTTGATCAGGTGTTAAATAAGTGCTTATGGTCGCCGACACAGGTGTGGAAGAGGCATTGAATGGCAGTGATTGTGACTTTAGGACATCGTTGTAGTTGTTGTTCGGAAGAGTAACAATCGCAACAGGCTCACTGCCGGCCGCACAAGATACCGTTGAGCCACAGGGGAGCAGTACACACTCGGGCGTTTGATTTACGGCGGTTAACTAGGTAGATCCATAAAAGAAGTGAATAAGCCTAGGTGTGATCACAATGCCCCTACGTAGGGTATGGCCGTAAGGGAGAAGTAGTACGTCACCGTCCACAATGTCGGTGCAATTAACACTTATAATTTCTTCGATGTATGGCCAAAGTACATAATCTGACGTGGTGACAAGGCGGGTGCGTTCATCGTGTTCAAGCGGAGAAGAGTCAGTGGCATTTAGATCCAGGAGGCACTGATGACAAGATATGAAAGTGGACGCAGAAGACAAGAAATCCCACCCTAGAATGAGAGCATGGGTGCATTACGAAATACCGCAAAAACGATGTCATGACAAATGCTTTCTATGCAGACACGAACCGTACACTGTGAAAGTGGACAAATGAGAGTGTTGGTCGCTGCACGGAGAGGTGGGCCGTCATAAGGCGTGGTGATTTTTCGAAGGCGGGAACAAAAATCAGCACGAATAATTGAAATGGCAGCGCCAGTGTCTACAAAAGCCTCAACGCGTACACTTTCTACAAACGCTACTATCAAATTTGATGGCCGCTCTGGAGGAATTGTTAGCTGTCCGGTGGATGCAGTTTACTCTCCTCAAACTGCATTGGGGAGTTTCCCGCTTGGGCGTTCGTGTAATGGGAGGCGGGCCGCAAAGGCGACACTGAACGGCGACCTGACGAAGGCGACCTGTGGCGAGACGTACGGGAATTCCCAGGCCTGTCTGTATGGTAGGTGGGAGACGGTGAACGGTAATAGGACAATCGGGAGGGTGGTCTTAGGTAGTTCATGGTCGGACGGAAGCTTCGATGTTCTTCAGGAGCGTAGCCGCGTTGCTCCTCTTGTTGGCGCCTTCGACAAAACCGAGTGATATGTGCTCGATAGCCGCAGTATACACAGATTGGCCGAGGTGGGCGCTGAGGTGCGTTGTAAAGCGGTGCTTGCACTGGCGGTGACAACAATGCCACAGGCGTATGGTCTGCTGGTGTAGGCACAGAAACGGTGGATGCGGCAGAGAGCACGGCAACTTCGGCGTACGTGCGCGTCTGGCGCACGTAGGGACCGTTGAAACACGCCGGACGCGATGCAGACGCGATCTCTTGTTTGATTAGGTCTCGCAAGCTATCTTTTTCAGAAGGGAGAGTAGCTTCCGCAGCGCTGGAAGAGCAGTGCCCGTGAAGCTCTTCACGAACGATGTCATGAATAAGCGCACTCAAGTCGAGGGGTGCGGGCAAACGAATGTCGGTGGCACCATAGCAGAGGCGAAGAGACTGAAGCTCGTGAGGTCGCTGACAGATGGTTATCACGTCCTGGGTGGTGGCAGGATTTTGCATGGCGAGGGCGTTAAAGGCGACGGTGTTAATGCCTTTATTAATGTGGCCTATTTGGTCGTTCTGAGACATGACGGTGTTAACACGCTTGCACAAGGCAAGGACATCCTCAATATAAGAGGTGTAAGATTCACCCGGCAGCTGCGTGCGTTCAGCGAGCTTCTTCTTTGCTGCCTCAGCGCGAACTGTAGGGGCACCAAAAATTTGACGAAGTTGCTGCTCGAATGTGTCCCAGTCGGGAAGATCCGCGTGGTGGTTCCAGAACCAAGTTTCGGCAACATCTGACAAGTAAAATGGGAGGCTGTGCAACTTTTGTGGATTGTCCCACGTACCTGTTCCAATCGCTGATGATGCCGTAGTTCTTGATCCAGTCTTCTACATCATCGCCTCGGAGACCGGAAAATACAGGTGGATAACGCAGGCGAATGTTGTTGGTGGAGCGGGTGGCGGTGGCTGCAGTAGGACGGCGACGTTGCATGGGTCAGGGTTTTCTTGGGCCGCCATGGCAGAGGGTTGTATGCGACGACCCGAGCGGAGCTCCAGCGAGAACGGACGAGAGGACTTGGGGAACGAAAAGCACCGTCCACCACTTGTGAGGAACCGGTTCATTCAGCCAGCCTCGAGCTAAACCACACTGGTGATGATATTTACAGATGATGATGATATCTAAAGAGAATAAAGAGTCAATTGCTTGTCACGCTCACAATATATACAAGTAAGAGCATTAGATTTCACACGCTGATAAGGACGTTACAGCACAATGAAGCCTTCTAGACTTTTTAACAGTGCGCACATAGCTCATGCAGCTTGCAGCTAAAAAATCAATATATGTAATATATTTTGATGTCATATGCCATGTGCTCTGAAGCCTGGGACTATATGTCTGGCAACCCATTATTATTGTACACAACCCCGACAATAGCCTGTTCTGAATATTCTGAGATATCTCCATGCTGTATGGCTGTAATAAAAGGGGCAAGAAAACAAAACAGCTGACTGCCAACTAAGTGAAAGCATCTTTTTCATTCAAAGCTGCTTCACTACACTGGAACACAGAACCACCAGCCATGCAGTTTGCACTCATCCAATTTTAAGCCGGTGAGTGAATACAGTGCATTTATAGTCATTCGGGAAAAAATAAACCTCGAATCACATACTGAATTGAAATCACAATGAGGGTCCTTGAAGGCAAACGTGGAGGGTTCGGCGACAAGGATATTGGGGTATACAGGGGCAGGGGGGTTTAGGTCGGCCTCTGGGATGGTTACAACCCCCTAAACCCTCCCCCCTCCATTGGTGCGCCAATGGGCGTAACTACTAATCCTTTCCAGTTCGTCAGTCTTCTGCACAAGGACGGCGCCGAGTCCTACGCTGCTTGCGTCAGTGTGCACTTCTGTTCCGGCGTTTTCATCGAACTGCGCGAGTAACGGAGTCATCTGAAGGCGTCATTTTAGTTCCTCAAATGCTACCTCCTGTGGCGTTTCCCACATGAACTCGGCAATGGTCCTAATAAAATTGGTGCGTGGCTTGGCGATGCAGGTAAAGTTTTCGAAGAACCGCCTGTAATAGGCACACAGGTCGAGAAATTGACGCACGCGGTCTTCTTATCGGCGGCCGGCGGGAAAGCAGCGATGACGGCCGTCTTCTGCGGATCCGGCCTTACTCCGGACTTACTTATCACGTGCCCCTACAACTAGGGTGCCTCGTGTACGAAGTGGCTCTTTTTTGGCTTCAGGGTGAGTGGAAGTTTTGATGGCATGAAATAGAGCTTCAAGGCACCGAAGACGCTCGTCTAATCTCGAGGAAAACACGACGACCTCGTCCAAGTGAACGACACAAGCCTGCCACTTCATTCCTGCTGATTCCGTAACGCGTTTTTTCTGAAAAGTTGCAGGTGCCGAGCAAAGACCAAAGGGCATGGCCTTGAATTCGAAAAAGCCATCTGGTGTTATAAACGCCGTCTTCTCTCGGTGTCTCTCGCCGATTTCGATTTGCCAGTAGCCAGTCTTGAGGTTCATCGACGAAAAGTACTCCGTGTTGTGGAGTCGATCCAAGGCGTCGTCTATTCGTGGCAGAGGATAAACATCTTTTTTTGTGTGTGATTTTGCTGAAACGGCGACAATCGACACAGGAACGCAGGCTTTTTCCTCCTTCTTCACTAACACCACGGTTGGCGCTCATTGACTTTTAGACGGTTGGATGAAGTCGTCGCGTATAGCACTTGGTCGACTTGTCTCTTTACAGCCTGGCGTTCTCGCGTCGAAACTGTGTCAGAGCTTTGCCGTAGTGGTCTATCGTTTTCCTCTGTTATGATACGATGTTTCGTGACTGGGGTCTCGTGAATTTTCGACGACGACGAAAAGCAGTCCTTGTATTGCAAGAGCAGGACCTTCAGCTATTCCTGCTTATGCATCGGAAGGGTCAGATTGACATCGAAAGCTGAGTGACGAGCTTCGTTGCTCGGGGTAGGTTCTGCAGAATCGGCGAGGGGAAAGCGTTGGTGGCTTCCATTATTTCGTCGATCAAGGCGACCGTTGCACCTTTGTTCACGTGTTTGCACTCGTTGCTGAATTTGTGAGCAGAACTGTTGCTTTTCCTCCCTCAAGCTCGGCGATTCCTCTCGCAACAAAAATATTGCGGTTGACCAACGAGTGCTGATTGCCTTCAACAAAGCTTTCAAAGTCTTCTGGCTTCGAAGTGCCGACGCGAATGATGACGCTTATGCGAGGAAGGATGGCGACTGGTTCTTCCAGCACATTAAGGGCGCGGCTTCCTGATGGCATGCATGGCGGTAGTGCTTTTTTTCTGCGGATTCTTTTAATAAATGCGAAGCATTTTTAGCAAACTTCGGTGACATTGAGCGTATCTATCTATCTATCTATCTATATATCTATCTATCTATCTATCTGTCTGTCTGTCTCTCTATCTATCTATCTATCTATCTATCTATATATCTCTCTATCTATCTATCTATCTATCCGCCTATGACTTTTAGCTCTCCTGGCCGTTGCTAGAGTGTACTAGAAATGTTGGGTGGCGTGACCGCGGCTCGGCGCCTGATCTCTTCGTATAGCCCGCAGCGGCGGCGCTGCAGTCGATTAGTACTGCAGGCACTACCAGCATTAATTTACGCAGATTAGTACTGATCAGGCACTACCAGCATTAATGTACGCAGATGATATAGTGCTAATCGCCAACAACAAGGAAGATTTGCAGAGATTGATGGACATCTGCGGTAATGAGAGAGATAGGTTAGATTTTAGATTCAGTAAGGAAAAATCAGCAGTCATGATTTTCAATGACAACGAAGGTAGTGAGTGAGCTTAGAATACAGGAGGTCACGCAAGAGATAACAGATAAATACAAATATCTGGGCGTATGAATAAGCAATAGGACCGAGTATCTGAGGGAACACGAAATATACGTGACGACTAAAGGTAACAGGAATGCAGCAGTCATGAAAAATAGGGCACTGTGGAATTACAATAGGTATGATGTTGTGAGAGGAATATGGAAAGGGGTCATGGTTCCTGGGCTGACGTTCGGCAATGCGGTCTTGTGCATGAGATCAGAAGTTCAAGCAAGATTAGAAATTAAGCAACGTGGAATAGGTAGGCTTGCTTTAGGAGCTCACGGGAATACACCAAATCAGGGAGTACAAGGTGATATGGGATGGACATCATTTGAGGGCAGGGAAGCTAGCAGCAAGATAAAATTTGAGAAGCGATTGAGAGAAATGGGGGAAGAGCGTTGGGCTAGGAAGGCTTTCAGCTACTTGTACATGAAGAATGTCGATACAAAATGGAGGAAGCGAACCAGGAAGTTGACTGGTAAATACTTAGAAAACAGCAGGTGGCCAAATCAAAAAGAACTATCGGTTAAGAGGAAAGTGAAGGAAACGGAGACTGACATGTGGAGAATGGGCATGAATAATAAGTCCGCACTAGAGATCTATTGAACTTTTAAGCAGGAAATTTCCAAGGAAAGGATCTATGATAATACTCGGGGTAGTTCTCTACTGTTTGAGGTCAGGACGGGAGGAGTACTACGAACCAAGACATATCGGGCCAAATACGAAGGGGTAGACACAGTATGCAGTGCGTGTGGAGAGGAAGAAGAAACTGCCGAACACTTGATAATGTTCTGTAAAGGGCTTCACCCTATAGTTCAGGATGATGGCGCAGAGTTTTTCAAAGCACTGGGGTTTAGGGACCGGGAGGGCAAAATAAACTTTAAGTGGGTAGACTTAACTAGAAGGAGGTTATCTGATTGGTGGCTAAAGTCAAGGCACGAGTGAAAATTAAACTCTTCACTACAAAGTACGAATCCTCAAACTCACTTTTTAAGGAAAAAAATATAGTTTTTGGTTCATTAGGTATTACGGCTTGGTGGCGCTAGCCACCACCCGATGTAAAGGGTACAGCCATATCCATCCATTCATCCATCCACTGAAGAGCCGCGCGCCGCGTGCAGGAACTGCTATGCGCTTCGGCTCCTCCATCACGCTTTCTTGGTGCAGACACCTTCGTACTTGCCCATCATTCATGTCTAGCACATGATGCCATATCCCTTGAAGTATGACACGCCAATCTACTCAATTTGAGGTCCATAAAAACCATTGTGAAAATAGAAAATAATTCACAAAGGGTGTGTCTAGACTGATTTCTTCTCTCTGAACTCTTTCTTTGTTAATTAGGCATCTGCAATACTCATAATGACTTATTGATTTATCGAAAATTAGCTGTGCTCAGAAAGCTGTGAGATTAAAAACAAATACTGTGCCACACGCACGCAGAACCAGAAGCCATAAGTAAAACGTGGAGAGGAAAGGAATATGAACCCCCTACGCTACGAAATGTTTTCGTAATTTAACCTTTAGGGGGTACTAAAATATTTACACGCATTCACAGCCACCACCGCTTGCCAAAGTTAGGCAATCTGCTGCACACCCCACCCCCTCAAAGAAAAAAAAAGAAATCCTCGGTAGCCCTGCGCCAATAGTTTACAGTCGGCGAAGCTGAATATAGCGAGTCTCTACAAAAGCGCACTGTAGATTTCACCTTTTCGACAGTATGACGTCTCAAAACTAGTTCAAGAATAAGGCATCGCATATATATATATATATATATATATATATATATATATATATATATATATATATATATATATATATATATATAATGAGATATAACAGACAGTAATGCCAAGGAATGTACAGGGGAAGTTATTAAAACCAATGGAATGTAAATAAGAAGAAAGAAAAGTGGATGAAAAAATTACCAACTGTGAGCAGTTCGAAGGTCGTAGGTTCGTTTCCTGCTCACAGTTGGTAATTTTTTCATCCACTTTTCTTTCTTCTTATTTACATTCCATTGGTTTTAATAACTTCCCCTGTACATTCCTTGGCATTACTGTCTGTTATATCTCATTATTATTGTGTTAAAACACGGAAAAACGAGCCCTTAGGTATACACTTCTTTCCCTTATATATATATATATATATATATATATATATATATATATATATATATATATATATAATATATATTGAAACGGAGAGACAACACCCGATTCTGGGCCAGCTGTTCTTATTCTGTCTTCTTCTTCCTCTACCTTTTCTTAGCTGCCCACGCGCCCGAGCCCCAGCGTCTTTCTTCGTCTTGACACTCGGCCATTACTTGCGCGCGCGCGGAGATGGCGGCAAATTTCTGCTGGGTGGGCTTGGCTGCATCGTGGTGGTCGTCCCGAACCACAATGCAACATGGAGTGATGGTCTGGGGGAAGCGTCTCTGGTGGACGACACTGGCTGCCTCGAGCCGGTCGGCCAACACCACAGTGCGCCTCTGCTTGAAGATCTGTCAGTGTGTACTCAGGTGGGCGGAAATGGCTTTGTCACTGCGGTTGAACTCGTCCATGGTACAACGTTTCCTGACAACTCGTAGAATACCACTCAGGTGGACGGCCCTGACTGTTCCGGCAAGGTCGCAGAGTAACCTGGAAATGCTGGTGTTTGTCCCACTGCCGTTGGTGGACTGAACTGCAGTGGGACGCTCTGTGAGGCAGCCGTGTGGACGTTTGTGCTATTTCTCGAAATGAGTCGCGACGCAGCTCATGGTTGGGCTTCAATACCACAGCAGAACTCTCTGAAGTTGTCCAGCTGGTGGCTTCTGGCGAACTGTCGCGTGCAGACTTGGTGTGCTGGGAGGGAACAGCACGAGGGCTGGTCCTCGACAAGTTCTCAAAGAAAACATCCCTTGGGAGCCAAGTGTCTGCGTGGCTGAGCGTATGTGCGTTTTCGAAAATGAATGTATGAGTCGTTTGCAAACACGGCACTGTCAGGTTACGGCTGATTTTGTTCGCATCCTCGGAAAGGTCTGCTTTGTGAAGCGGTCAGGAGTGCATTTTGTTTGGGACGATCACGGTCTGGTGGGGTTCAGTTGTGTCTGGTACGGTAGATGTCAGCGCCTCCATGTCCTCAAACGACAACGAGCGAGAGGACAGTGTCTCCTGAAGAAGTTCTGGTGGTGGTATACCCGCGTCTAATACCGATGCAGAGTTCACGACCTGCAGAGGAGTACTGTGGTCACTTTGCTCAGGGTAAGCAGCAGGAAACTCCTCGATATACTTGATTTCTCGAGAGGCGTCTTTTTGCAAGGCGGAAATGCTCTCATGTTCAGTTACTGAATCATGTAAGGCGTGCGGACCCACTTTCGTCTGGTCAAGGATGAGCATGGTGAAATCCACAGGCACGTGCGTTTGATGACGTGGTAGAATGTCCAGTAAGATGGAGGCTGGCGCCTCAGCGTCTACCGAATGGTCTGACCACTCCGGATGGCGTTCATTGGGGCCTGTCGCAGAGAGTTTTGCAAAACTTGCCGTGAGAGACCTACCGGACACAGGTGCACCATCGGGCCGCTGCTCCATGACAGCAGAAATGCCTGTGCAAGGCAGAGTTACACGATCGTGATTGTTTCCTACATCTTGGTCACCGAGAGATGACAGGATGGTAGGGGCTCGAATTGCATCCTCTAGGTCGGGGCTTTTCCCGAGTTCCGTCTTGAGAGAAGGTCGAGTTGCATGGACAGGTGGCACAGGGAATCGGACCGAAAGCAGCTATGAGCTTGAAGCTCCACTCCGCCCATGACTGCTGCTTCCAACCTTCATACCGGTGCCACGCCGCTGCACCTTCCCGAAGACGGTCTACAGTCACGGTTCATTTCTGATTTTCTGTCCAGGCCTCGCACGTTGCTATCGCGTTGACGGTTGCCACCCTGCTGTCGGCGTCGTTCCGGACCCCGTGGAATAACGGTAGTTCGCAGACGGCTGGTGATTGCGCGGGTGGCAGGTGGCAACGCAGAGATCACCGACGCGAAGCCGTCGAGCTGGTGTGAGAGCTCGATCAGAGAAGACCGAAGCTCCCTGCGTTGCTACGGTGTGCTCGCCTCAAGGTCGCATGAGGCAGCTACATCCTACACTGCGTTAATATCACACAATGCTGGCAACATTGTAGGAGCTTGCTCGGCAAACAACGCTGTCAGTTTGTTAGTCTCGGCGCGGAGCAGTGCGATGGTATGCCGCAGCTCCATGGCACTGTCGCACGAGGTTTCTGACCGCTTTGGTTCGCGTCCGTGAAGTACGTGGTTCTAGTAGCACTCACGGTGGTGACAACGCACGTCCAAGAAAGCATGAACAGCGTTTCTTGGCGGCTCATGTGTTGGAAGAGTACCGGACAGGGAATGCAGGCCGTGGGAAGCTTGAACAGCATTCCCAAAGGACAGGAGCCCATGCGTATTACAGCCGCGAAGTGGTAGCATAGTGTCCATTGGGTGATGTTCTGATACCACAGAGGCGGCATGGACACCGTCCACTGATGGTCCGATGGGCAGTTGAAGCGGCGGCCGGGTTGTTGACTCAATCGCCAAAGAAGCGTGAACGGCGTTTCTGGATGGAGAAGCCCGTACTGCCGACGAACCACGAAGGACACGTACCGGTGGATTCCCGCAAAGGTTCACTTGTCGGCTTGCGCTAGCGTCCCTTGTGAAATGGTACCGGTAGCGTGTACTGCAGCCGCCGAGGAGGCCTTGACGCCGTCCCCGAACGGTGGTGGCAGTTGGCGGCAGGTGAACGGCTACCAAGGAGGCCTTGACGCCATCCTCAAGCGGCGCTTGCTTGCTTGCTTGTTTGTTCCTTTCTTTTGTGGCTCTCACCCACTAAGGGGGATTGGCCAAGAAGCCGGTGGTTAAAGCAAGTCAATACCTATAGATTTTCTAGATTAGGGGAATATGAATTACTGTGTTTTGACTGCGAAATAATTTGGCGCAATGTCAAAAAAAAAGAAAAAAAGGTGGGGGGAGAAATAATAGATTTTGTTGAATATCTGAGGTGGAATCGTTATAGGAAATGCTCCTGAAGTTGAATCATTGCAGTGTAGCAGCTAAATAATAAGTGTTAGTGTGGCTAGTAAAATTCGAGAGCTGATCGCTGACTCAGCAAGGTAATCTTCTTGTGTTATATATGAATTCGCAGAGAGCCCCGCAGATGTTCCTCTCGCTGTGTCCCCAATGAAGTGGCCCCAAAAGACAAAATATTGGGAGTATTAAGTGATATTCCTAATTTTCTGAATAAAACTTCGAAGCAGTTTTTTTTATTTTTGAATTGGTGACATATGATAAGAAAATGGTCGATATGTTCAGGTTCGTTACAGCTTGAGCACAGAGGGGATGGCACCAGACCAGACCTGTTTAAGTAGAAATTGAGAGGTGGTACACGGCAACGTAATTTTTATCAAGACTTCCAATTTACGCATGGGACACCATTTATTATTTCATTTGAAGTGGCAGATGCGAGAAATCTGGATTCGGTATCATGATTTTGATGAGTCCTTCAAGAAAGGAAAGTTTTCTAAACCTCGCTGCTGTTACACAAGCTGTAGGAGGCATGATTGGCACAATCGGATGATCAAGAGATGTTCGCGCAAGTATGTCAGCCATCTCGTTTATAAATATACTACGATGGTCTGGCACCCATATCATTCGCACTAGACGAATGTTTGCTGGGATTAATGATTCAAAAGTCTCTAGTACTGCTGATGTCGACGACGATGATAAGAATGAACACACGGAATACGAGTCAGACACTATCACAGCTGTCCAATGAGTCGCAGGAAGTTTACAAATAGCTAGTATAACGACCATTAATTCCGCTTCAAATATTGGTGTATAATCTGGGAGGCGTAATGAAAATGACCAGAATAATGGGAGAGAAAAAATACCCACACCTGCCTTCTCTCCACTCATGGATGCATCCGTTGCAATTACTATATTAGTACCTAATTGAGACAGGTGTTGTTCTAATAAACCAATCAAATATTTAGAGGGCAAGTGTTTAGCGTTCATAGGGAAGATATCATCAAATTTTATTTGCACTTGGCCGATTGGCTTGACAGATGGTGTGATCTCGAATATATTAACATTTAAAGCATCTAGAAGTGTTTGAACAAATATCGCTTGGGGTTTATATGCACGGGACCAATGCTCATTGAAAAAGACACCGGCGCTTATCACGGCTGTTCTTTATGACGAAGCCAGGACGTAAGACTTCTTCTTCGTTGACTGCGTCATTGTAACGGAGAGGAAAGAGACAACACCCGATTCTGGGCCAGCTGTTCTTATTCTGTCTTCTTCTTATTCTGTCTTCTATGTATATATATATATATATATATATATATATATATATATATATATATATATATATATATATATATATATATACTGTCCTTTCTTGTTTTTTGTTTTTCTTCTTTTTTCCACATGCACATACAAAGTGTTTACGTTCGCCTACCACTTGATGACCATTGAAGGCAAACGGACGAAGATTAAAGGTAAAGAGCCGACCGACCCATTAGGGGAAACCCTTTCTTTACGCACGCCGTCACAGACCCCCCCGCCACCGAGGCGACAATCTTGGGTGGCCCGACACACGTCGAGAACTGAACAGCACGTGCTAAGAACCGTATGTGGACGTACACGGACAGTAGGTTTCTTTCTCAGTGTTGACAGTGGCCCTTCCTCTTTTTTACTTTCTTTTTCTTTTTTTCGTCTTTTTTCTTCCCCTTTTTGGTTTTTGTTTTTTTTCTTTCCTTTTTTAGTTCCCTCTCACTATCGCAAACATCTTTCAAGGCGAGAGGAACGCGGCAGCAACGAAGTTTGAAAGTTCATGTCAGTATAACTCATCCCCTGATGAAGGGAGGACCCCTCCCGAAACTGTGGTAAATAAATATATTTATCCTTGTTGACAAAGCTCCCGTTGTGCCATATCCCACACCTTCACGAAGACTAACTGGCCCATTGAATTATTACTCCCACGATATCTATATATATAGAGATCATAGGAGTATTATACATATATATATATATAATATATATATATATATATATATATATATATATATATATATATATATATATATATATATATATATATATATATATATAACGCGTTTGATTCTCTACCACTGAGCTACCAGACAGCCATCGCCCCAGCCACTTTATTGGGTATCTATGTCAATTTAAACGTGGGAGTGTCAGTCAGCACCACTAGTATCCATGGCGGCTAGTGTGGTATACTCTTTATGAGCCTGTTTGGCGTCACGTAGCACGTGAACTTATTACTAACTGGCAGCTGACCAATAGTCCACCGTATACAACCTAGAGGCACCAAGTCTGCCAGTACGAGACCCTCGTTAACGAATAAGGGAAACAAGTGTATACGTAAGGGCTCGTTTTTCGTGTTTTACACAATATTAATGAGATCTAACAGACAATACTGCCAAGGAAGGTATAGGGGAAGTTATTAGGCCAATTGTAATGTAAATGAGAAGAAAGAAAGGGGGTGAAAAGATAACTTGCCGTGGGCAGGATCCGATCCTGCCCGATCCTGCAGGCGGATCCTGGCTACGGCAAGTTATCTTTTCACCCACTTTTCTTTCTTCTCATTTACATTACAATTGGCCTAATAACTTCCCCTATACCTTCCTTGGCATTATTGTCTGTTAGATCTCATTAATATTGTAAAACACGAAAAACGAGCACTTACGTATACACTTGTTTCCCTTATATATATATATATATATATATATATATATATATATATATATATATATATATATATATATATATATATGCAGTCGAAAAAAGGAAGACGACAACGTACGAAACGCAGTTTTTACTACTAACGTTTCGGCAGGTGGGCCCTGCCTTCGTCGGAGTAAATGATGAGAGGCCGCGCAGGGCCTATTTGGGCGGCTGGCTCCAGTATCACGAGCATGCGTCATTTTTCGATTTTTCATGCTAAGTTGCAGATCAAGAATACAAGTGAATCGATAGATGTGATTGTATGAAATACTCGTGACATTTCACAATAGTCATATGGCATATCTTACATACATGGTAAATTGTGTGCATCGAAGCAGGTTTATAAGACAGCACTAAAAATAAAAAATAACAATAAAATTGGATGAATAGAAACACGCGCTGCGCAGATTCATACAGGGTACCAAAGGACACATAATCTTGCATGAGAACAACAAATCTCTAAGGATAATCTATGAAATGAGCAAAATAAGAAATGAATAAACAGAAAATTGAAAAGGCAAAGTTGATAAAAAATAAAAAATATATAATAACTCAATACAAGAATTTTCAAAGGTATGCATGACATAGACAGGAGACAATGTGTACGCAATAATACGAAAATAGCTGAACAGCACGGCAGACATCCACCAGTCATTGTTAAGTGTATTAACGAACTAAGGCAACATGCTAGTAAGTGTTCCCGGGCTTTCGTTCAATCCGTTTGAGAGAGTTGGAATTTATGAATAAGGAATGACTCTCTAATTTCGCGATCATGGTGTGTCTTGAAACCTGATTCAATTATTGTGGCTTGGATGTTACTGAAGGAATGACCTGTGTCGGTGACATGTCTTGAAATTGGTAAGTGAGGAAGGGCATGTACATGAGCTCTATGATTGTTGAATCGGTACCTAAAAGCAGTTTCAGTCTGACCGAGATACTGTAGATGACAAATTGAGCACTCCAGCAGGTAAATGGCGTTCTGTGTGTCACAATCGAAATTGCCTCTGATATTTATTTTGAAATCAGTCGCTGTGCTGGTGACACAGGTTGTCGTAGTCATGTGAGCGCACACTTTGCAGCGAGGTTTTTTACAAGGATGGCAACCAACCAGTTGAGTGTTGTCATCACATTTGGTTTTAGACGAAGTTAACAAATCGCGTAGATTTTTGCCTCGTCTGTATACAACTCGTGGTGGTTGTGGAAAGGCTCTTGTAAGGCGTTCACTCTGCTGAAGGATGTTGTGGTGTTTTCGGAGAATACTTGTGACATTAGGCGCCGATGCATTGTGTGTTAAAACTAGGTTTACTTCTGAATGACTATTAAGATTTTTCTTGGTTTTGCAGAGCGCTGTGCGTTCTAATGCGTCGGCCCGCCTCACCGCATCATCGATTAACATAGCTGGATATTTCTGTTAAGTAGAGCACTGCGTAGTTCTGTACAGTTGGCGTTAAAGTCGGACTGTTCGGAGCAAATTCGCTTAAAGCGTAACGCCTGGCTATATGGTATGCTCAATTTGCAATACCTCTTGTGGCTACTTTCAAAATGTAAGTACCGGTGCCTGTCAGTGGGCTTGCGGTACAGTTTTTGTGGTCAATTGCGTACCATGGATACATACTGTAACATCGAGGAAGTCAATGGTGCTTGGTGAGTATGAGTGTGAAAAGGATATGGAGGGATGCACATTGTTAAAAGCGGAAATAAAAGACAAAGTGTCGCTTCTCCGTGTGGCCAAATTATGAAAATGTCGTCAATGAATCTCTTGTAGTAAAAGGGCTTCAACGAACGACCTCGACAGGAAGTTGTTCTCGAGGATTCCCATGAAAATATTTGCGTAATTGGCCCTATTTTTTGTACCCATAGACGTACCGCTGACTTGGACATAATGCACTCCATTAAACTCAAAGTTATTGTATTGTAAAATCATTTGCAACAGTATAGCCAAAGGGGAGCTATCAATTGGCTTATCAAGAGTGGAGTGATCATAAGCCTCAGTCACGGCGCGTATCCCATCCAGGTGAAGGTATGTTCGTGTAAAGAGATGCAACATCGAGAGTAACAAGAAGAGCGTTGATAGGTACAGTAAGGTTGTTGATGTCTGACAGAAAGTGGGTCGTATCACGTAAAAATGACTGGAACGTGGGAGGTATCTGGCTGATCAGGCTATCAACGTAACGCGATAAGCTTTCTGTTACGGTGCCTATGCCGGAAACAATTGGGCGACCAGGGTTATTTTGTTTATGAATTTTTGGTAACAGGTAGAATCTACCCGCGACTGGATGAAGAGGAATCAGGGAAGTTGCCTTATCACTTATTTTTTTATCCTTTATCAGTGCTTTGATTGTGCTACCTAACGTTTCTTTATATTGCGCAGTCGGATCAGCATCGAGTCGTTTGTAAAACGAACTGTTATTTAACTGGTTGTCAGCTTCAGCGATATATTTAATTGTGTCCATAACCACGACGGCGCCACCCTTGTCCGCAGGTTTGATTGTGATATCAGTCCGTTCACATAGATCTGCCATAGCTTTCAGTTCTAGATTCGATAGGTTTTTCCGAAAAGAACGTCGCTTGTTATAAGCTTCAATGATATCTCGCGTGACCGCTTTAATAAATATGTCAAGGTGTTTGTCTCGTTGAGACGCAGGTGTCCAGCGTTTAAGCGACGGTAAAGCTGTTGGATCATCGGCCGGAGTCACTTGATCGAAGAAGTATTCATGCAATCTCATATTCCGTGCGAAGTTATCTAAATCTTTATACAACTGGAATTCATTGTAGCTGCCACTTGCAGGACAGAAACTTAAACCACGAGATAAAAGGCTTACTTGTTCTTTGGATAAAGTGGCGCTTGAAATATTGACAATGTTATCGGGAACAGGGGTGCGCGTGATTTCCCGGATTGGGGGTAGGGGCGTTGAAATGGGGCGTGTTACACCGTCTCTAAGCAACTTCTTGCTTTTATGTGTATCGAGTACGCAGCGTTTCTTTTGTTCATACGTGTTTAAAGACGATGATTCCTCGGGAGATAGGCTATACTGATTGAGCAATTGTTGCTCCCTGTTTATCAAGGATTTCAGCGAAGACCGGTAGTGGTTTAACACAATGCCTACTAGCTGAAGTGAAGCATTCTTTAGTGTTTCACGCCATTTCTTTGCATTGCACTCAGATAACTCTGATGTGGCAGGCTGCAGACAGAGACTTAAACCCCTAGGTGGAATAGACGCCACTAAATACGCTTCTAGAGTGGACACATGTAGCTCATAACGTATACGTTTTTCTACAGATTTTCTAATTTTTTGAAATTCTTTAGAACACTTCCAAGGCGCATCGTTGGACAACGAGCGCTGTAGTCAATTATTAGGTTTTCTCTTTAAAACGTCCGAGTATTGCTTTCGAAGAGGGTACCTGAATCCCGTAGAAGGAGTGGCCGCTTTTCCTGGGGCTTGCAGGGTAGACTCAGCTGGCGCCGTGTTTTTTTGGGCAGCGGAGGAGTGGTCTTTCTTGTTGCGGGACGCGCAAGCACGACCAGAAGCTTGCTGCTTGGTAGAAGTTGTAGACTTCAAATCGGCGAGCATGGTGCTGGTTCTTGACTCTGCCATAGACGGCTTGATGCCAGAAGAGCGAGTATTGGTACTCAGATTGTTATTCTTTGATTGCCTTGTGTCACGTTGCGTTTTTCGTGTATTCACGGCCTTCGATGTGGTCTGGTGGCTGATTCGCGTAGTCTGCCCACGAACGCACTCGGGCGAAGAAACACAGTCACTCCAACTCGTTGAACTCGCCTCACCCGGGGAGTCAAAGCACAGCTGCCTGATGTGACTTGACATCAACGCGACGCCCTCAAAGCTCACGTGCAGTCCATCAGCGGCCAGTACTCGCCCGGGTGGTAGCCACTCGAACATGTGGTCCAAAATAGACAAATGACTAAAGCCTTTGCAGAAACTTCGCAATAGGCTGTTGAAGTGGCTTGCCTCTCGGTTGAAACAGTGAACGAACACTGTGTTGTTGTTTCTTCGACGTCGATTCGTGGCTCGTGGCAGGACAAGCGTGGCGTATACATGGCTTATTTCTGGACGCTCTTCGTGAATTACGTCAAGGAGGTGTCGATAACAACGGAACGTTGCTAGCCCACTTTTTCTTGTCAGGTCGTTGCTCCCGACATGAAGAACCAGAGTTCTTGTCGAGGAAGGAACTAGGTCGAGCAGTGACTCAACATCACTTATAAATGCACCCGGCTGTGTTACGAATGCCGGAGTTCCTTGCAGCAGAGGGTCGAAGTACTGGAACAAGTACTTGGTCTGTGAATCGCCCAACACCGTTGTAGATATTGGGACCTTCGGATATTTCCAGATAGTGCGTTTCGACGTTGTCTGCCGGATTTCCATAGCAGGGTAATAGGCGAGAAATAAATCCAATGGTTCCGGTAGGAAATGCAGTCGAAAAAAGGAAGACGACAAACGTACGAAACGCAGTTTTTACTACTAACGTTTCGGCAGGTGGGCCTGCCTTCGTCGGAGTAAATGATGAGAGGCCGCGCAGGGCCTATTTGGGCGGCTGGCTCCAGTATCACGAGCATGCGTCATTTTTCGATTTTCATGCTAAGTTGCAGATCAAGAATACAAGTGAATCGATAGATGTGATTGTATGAAATACTCGTGACATTTCACAATAGTCATATGGCATATCTTACATACATGGTAAATTGTGTGCATCGAAGCAGGTTTATAAGACAGCACTAAAAAATAAAAATAAAATAAAATTGGATGAATAGAAACACGCGCTGCGCAGATTCATACAGGGTACCAAAGGACACATAATTCTTGCATGAGAACACAAATCTCTAAGGATAATCTATGAAATGAGCAAAATAAGAAATGAATAAACAGAAAATTGAAAAGGCAAAGTTGATAAAAAATAAAAATATATAATACTCAATACAAGAATTTTCAAAGGTATGCATGACATAGACAGGAGACAATGTGTACGCAATAATACGAAATAGCTGAACAAGCACGGCAGACATCCACCAGTCATTGTTAAGTGTATTAACGAACTAAGGCAACATGCTAGTAAGTGTTCCCGGGGCTTTCGTTCAATCCGTTTGAGAGAGTTTGGAATTTATGAATAAGGAATGACTCTCTAATTTCGCGATCATGGTGTGTCTTGAAACCTGATTCAATTATTGTGGCTTGGATGTTACTGAAGGAA